>JAODPA010084011.1:0-19614 GCA_025585075.1 Nepenthes mirabilis | reverse complement strand
AATATTACATATAAAATATTACTCTTCGCCGATTAGTAGATTTGGATATTCAGACCACCCATATCCTGCGTTCTCACCCTGCTCCTTTCTTTCTCTCTCTTCATGCCATCTATCTTTTTTGCTGCGCGCTCTCTTTTCAAGTGTTCTCCCAGGTTTTGCAAACCCTAAATCCTTCAAATCTCTTCAATCTCCATTTTCATCGCAATTCCTCGCAAATTCTCTTCCCGCCTATTCTCCATTTCTCTACATATACTTACTTTCAAATCGCTAATTGGAATTCGAATTTAATTTGGTCAATCGGCTGCCGTTTTCGTTTTTTTCTTTTTTCTCGATCCTTGTCTCGGCTTGGCGAACTATTTGAACTGTGAGATGGCTGATGGAAAGATTGATCTGCCGGACGATCTCCTCTTATCGACTCCCAAAGCCCAACGTAACATTCCATTCTCCTTTATATTTTTGAATTATATGCTCTTTTGAAATGTTGTTAATGTTCGGTTATTTGATTTGTGGTGTCAACTTGTAGATTTGATATTTGTCCTGTAGTTCATTTAAGGTTAGGGCTTATCGATCTGAATTATCAAATCTCTTGCCGATGCTGTAATTGGTGTTCTGGGTTTTCCTAGTTGAATTTTAGGTTTGCCGTTGTTTGCTTTACTAGCATTTTTATTCATTTTTATTTCGTTGAAACCCTGAGATCGGGTATGTCTTAGTTTCTGTCGATTATTTTTCGTTTTTAGCAGCTATTGTTTTATTCATCCGCGGGTAATATGTTATTATGGACTTGCTAGAAGGGGAGCTGCAGACCTGTCTTCCGATTTTATTCGTTAAGAAGCCGGAGCTTCGAAATAATTGCTATTGATTTGACATATATTTGGTTTTATATGTTTCCATTGATGTTTGCGATTTGTGTGATACTGTGTCACGCATATTCATTATTACTGTTTTAGCAAAATTTTCTGGCTTCATTTTGCATTCCAAAGCTGCTAATTATGTGCTCTAAGCTTCCTGCTGACTGTCGGCACTGTGTTTCACTTGATGGATGAATAGGCATTTCGTTGTATTCTGCTAAGACTCTGTGTTGCAAACGGTGGTATGTGTTAAATCATGATGAAATTACAAATTAGATGTTGAAAATGCCCGTTGACATTATGAATTGTCCATCTTCAGAGATTCATTTCAACTGGCCATTGGTCTTTGATTTAACTTAGTTGTTTAAGTTCAAATGGTTGTTGACAAAATCTGTTCTGTTTTTGTCATATAACAGTGGAGGCTTCTGGAGGAAATGAAGAAGAAAAGGCCATGATGGGATTCCTTGATGACTCAAAAGGTAACCCATCAGCGTTCTTTTAGTATGGCCTCATCATGATGATTCATTTATTTCCAGAAAACACAACATTGTTGATTTTACTTGTAACTTATGTTCTGTCTTTTGAAATCACTGCAGATCAAGCTGCTTCTGACAGCAACATACCCTTGTCTCCACAGTGGCTGTATGCTAAACCGAGTGACAGTAAGCTGGTGTGTTCTTATTCACTAATGCAACACTGATATTTCTTTTCTGAAATTTTACAAAAAATCTCATCATGTCATTTGTTCCTTTATGTTCATACTGTTGTAGTTCTAGTATTATCCCTACAATTAGATGTGTCAAGCCCTCTGGAGTTGATGTGTTTTTTATTTATTGTCTTTAAACTTATTGTGCCGAAGGCTATTCGTCTGTGTCCATTGTACACTTAACAAGGCAGCTCGAATTAATACTGTTCAATGACATCTTGTCTTTTGTGCATGCATTTTTTCCCAACTTGGTGTTTCTCTTTCTCCATTAGGTTGTGTGGTTTTCCTTCTTCATATTTTCAACAATTCATGCTATTCTTATCCTAGCGGCAGTTCAAGTATACAATGGTCTTGGACAACTTGATAAGTTTTTCCTTTAGAATCAGTCACCTATTCACATGATGTGAAACATGTTTTATCTTTGTTTTTGTCAAATGAGTCAGTTCTAGACTTATTTCTCGAACATTGTGTATGTGACTTGGGGTTCGGGAAAACAAGCTCTTTCTAATCATGAAGCATGAAACAGTGGAGAGTGTTGATGTTGTTCCTGTCTTTGAAGCTCTTAATATGTTTCGGATGATCTATTAACCTGATTGACACAAACATGTGGTTTGAAAATGTTGTTAACAAAACAATAAATTCATTCTTTTTGGTTATATGAAGGATATCCGTACGCCAAATTCTCTTTCTCTTGGAAATTCAACTGATCCAAATCAGGAGGGTGGCAGAAAGGACTGGAGGAAACCTGCATCTCAGACTGAGAGTGCACGCCGTTGGCGTGAAGAAGAAAGAGACACTAGCTTGCTTGGTAGGAGAGACCGAAGGAAAGCAGATCGTGTTGAAAATGTGTCAATGAGGGAAACTATGGAAAGCAGAACTTTGCCTTCTTCTGATCGCTGGCATGACGGCAGTAGTCGAAATGCTGCACATGAACCTAGGCGTGATAGCAAGTGGTCTTCTAGGTGGGGTCCCGAAGACAAAGAGAAGGATGGACGATCTGAGAAGAGGACAGATGTAGAGGAGGATGCATACAGTGAGAATCAGTCAATTACAACTGGTAACCGTGCTGCACTGGAGCGTGACTCGGAATCTCGTGATAAATGGAGGCCCCGCCATAGGTTGGAACCTAATTCTAGTGCACCAACTCCATACAGGGCTGCCCCGGGTTTTGGAATTGAGAGAGGACGAGTTGAGGGTTTGAACATGGGATTTACTGTAGGAAGAGGTAGGTCAAATGGTGTACCTGCTGTAAAGATTCCCCTAGGGACTCCAGTTGGTTCCGCACAATTGGAGAAGGATGTGAGTGTTCCTGGTAAACCAAGTCTATCAGCTGAAACATTTCGCTACCCGAGGGGTAAAATTCTTGATATTTATCGGGTACAGAAGTTTGATTCTGCTTTGACCACTGTGCCCAGTTCAGTGGAGGAGGTACCCTCTGTAACCCAAGTGGAATCCATTGTGCCATTGGCTTTTCTTGCACCTGATGCAGAAGAAGAGGTAAGATTGGTGATGAAATTTCTGTGATGAACTTTGTTATTTACTGTGCAAAGTTTTCACTTTGCTCTTTCATCCTTTATTGAAAATGTTATTTTGCCTTGCAATGATGTTACCTGTTGCAAGCAGGCCATTCTTAGAGATATATGGAAGGGAAAAATTACTAGCAGTGGGGCCTCGTACAATTCATCCACAAAGGGCAAATTGGTTGATAATATTGCAGGTAATTCAAATACAATTATGATTTTTTGCTGTCAAGTGAATGATTTATCCTCCTCAACCTGTCAAATGGCTTCCTCATTTAGGTATCAGCAGAGAGTTGGATTCTAATGAGGAAAAACTGGGTATACTTCCCCTTAAGATTACAGAAGAAACTATCGGTAGTTTTCAAGATGCTGCAAACACTGATGCTTGCCAAGCTGAAGGTAATGATACCTTGTCTACATATCGTGCACAATTATGTGTTAAATAGTCATGGTTCCTGTTTATTTACCTCTTGCTTTACCATTTTAGAAGTTGAATTTTTGCTTAGTTGATGGTTTCTAAATGTCAAACAGTGATCTATTCTCCAGATAGAAACACTAAACAAGAGGAGCTTGAAGTTCCTAAGGTGGAATCAGCTAAATTGTTGTCAACGATTTCAAAATCTGGTGATATGAAGGAGGTTGATGGTGCAAAGTCTTATGCTACTCAAACCAATGCTGAAAAGTGGCAGTCTGTGGATTCTTCTATGGCCAGACAGTCTCTATTTGATAAGCTAGAGCATGTTGCTTTTGATATGAGACCTAGTGTTCCCAATAATACAAGTTCGTTATTTGTTTTGCAATCCTTGGGGGAGAGTCAGAGTACCAATCTGCAGTATCCTCAGAGAAAGAGTGGTTCAAGTCACATGGAAAACGGTATATCACCTGAGGAGTTGACTTTGTACTACCGTGATCCTCAGGGAGAAATCCAGGGGCCATTTCTTGGTGCTGACATTATCTCATGGTTTGAACAAGGTTTCTTTGGGACAGATTTACCGGTCCGCCTAGCAGATACTCCTGAAGTAACACCTTTCCAAGAATTAGGTGATGTCATGCCACACCTAAAAATTGGAGAAGGGTATTGTGGCAGTTCAGATCTGAGTTCTAAGATTGACCATTCTGCTGGAGCACTTGGAGAGATGTTGGAAAACAACCTACCTCCCTATACTACTGCCACTGAGATTAGTGATTTTTCATCACTAAATAACCAAAGTTGGCGGGCCCCTGAATTTGATAATCTTCTGATGCAGCAGGTTCATTCTGGAATGCCAGAGCATGATATCTCATCACAACTTGCATACGCTGAAGGGAAAAGCTTCCAGGATTCTCCTGCTCAGGATGAAGGTTCTTTGCTGAATTCCTTGCCATATTGAAGTTGCTGTGGAGTTGCACCCTTTAAAACTACTAACTCTTTATATTTTGTTTTTCTGTTTTTTTTATCTTCCTGTCTGTTGGCAGAAATTGTATTTCCTGGAAGACCTGGAACTGGAGGTTATCCTATTGGAAAACCTTCTAGGAATAATGATGGCCACCTGGTGAATCCTGTTAGCTACCCTTCTCATGCACATGGTTTGAGAAAACCTGGCATACCTGGACAAAATGATGACAAGTTGCATCCATTTGGCTTATCATGGTCCGAGCTGGAAGGAACTCATCCCAGACAGACCCAGTCCTCAAATATACCTAGCAGCGGTACACCTGGCCACTCACTGAGTCATTTTGATGGGAGGGCTGCCTCATTTGCTGGAGTTTCTGATGCAAATACAGCGAAGGAATCATGGTCCAACTTTTATGGAAAAGGTCCAGTCACTGCCACAAACATGCATGAAGATACAACCATGGATGCTCTCCGTTTTGCACACCTGGAACCAGATCCCAATCATATTGAATTGGATGACCAGATTATTCGACTGCAACTTCAACAGCAGCATCTGCAACAAAGTAATCTATTGTCTCAACTTTCTCACTTGAATGACTTGGCTCTTGAACAAGTTTCTAGTCGGAATGCAATTCACCAACAGTTGGCCAATCAATCTATGCATGAACTGGATCATATATTGGCTCTTCAGCAGCAGCAATGGCAGCTGGAGCTTAGACAACATATGCAGCAGCAACAGCAGCTTCATCAACAGCAAATGCTTATGCAAGAGAAACAGTCCCAAGCTAGGCAGCTCCTTCTTGAGCAGTTGCTTCATGGCCCAAACCATGATGCTGGCTTTGCCCCGTCCCATGTTGACCTTAGCAGGGTGAACTCTGTTTTGGATCAGGCATTACTGAAGCAGCAACTTGTACAGGAACTGCAACACCAGTCCCAGCATCCTTCAAGGCACACTGATCAATATGTAGAGCAGCTTATGCAAGCGAACTTTGGCCAAATGGCACATCAAGAGCATCAGAGTAATCTACTTGAGCTCATGGAGCGTACTAGGCATGAACAGTTGCGCTCTTTGGAGCACCAAATTCTTCAGCAGGAGCAGCTGCAGCTGCAGTCAAGGCAACAGACAATGGGACTGATGCAGCGGCAGGAAATGGAGGAAGGAAGGCCTATTGGCCCAGGTTGGCCAATGGATGAAGCTGAACAGTTTCTTAGGAATACTGGTGGTATTCACAGAGCTCATTCTGCATCAATTAGTCCATTGGATATCTTCCAGCTGCGTCAGAGGCCATCACATGAGGAGCAGCTGGCCCAGTTTGACCTAAATCTTCAACTACAGGAGCAACTTCAGCGAGGTCTTTATGATCCAAGTGTACACCAGTATGCACAATCAGTGTCTTTGCCTACTGGTGCTGGGATTAACTTAGATGTTGTCAATGACATGGCTCGTATTCAGGGTTTGGATATTCAGGATCCAAGCCCAAACTTCCGCACTTCTGCTCAAGGGGCTTCATTTTCATCTAGCACCCCCTCTCACCACCCTCGGCACCCTTTTGTTCCTGGTGAATTCACTGTTTCGCAATTGGATGCAGTGGAGGGTTGCTGGTCCGAGGGTGACAAACATCGGTCACATGACTGGCTTGAGACCCAGGTACAACAACTGCATCTGAATGCTCTACAGCAGAAAAGAGAGCTAGAGGTTAAAATGAATTCTGAGGATAGGAATTTATGGTCTTCATCTGGATATGATGAAGAGAACTCCAAGCAGTTGCTGATGGAATTGCTAAATCAGAAATCTGGCTATCAGTCCACTAAGCCACAAGATTTGACTGATGGAGTAGTCTTGGAAAGAAGAACATCTTCAAACTTCTTTTCTGATTCGACCTCTGCAGATCATATGCTAGGTAACAACTCAGCTGTTGGAGCATCCTATGCTTCTATTTCAGGAGAGCAACCACAACTTCGGCTGGTGGACAACCATGCTGGTGGATTTGAAAGCAGTGAAAGATTGCTTGTTCGAACTAATTCTGGTATAGTTATGGAGAGAGGGTCCATTTTTCCAGGAATTAATCAAACTTCTCAGGCGATGTATAGGAACTCGAATAGGGTTGGGAGGTCATATGCGGACAGAGAATTATCTGAGGCAGAGGGGAAGAAGCTTCTTGCCAATAATGAGGGTATGGCCAAGGGGTCAGCATCAGACATCCAGGAAAGTATGGCAAAGCAAGCTGGTATCTCTTCAGTAGAAGGTGTGGAGATTCCAAATAATGCCTCTGCCAAGCAAAGTTCAATTGGCATTGCTGGTAATTTTTAAATTTTTTCTCCATTTGGTAACCCTGCATATTGTTGTGATGAAGGTAGTGATATTCTGAGTTGCTTCCAGGTGGACCAGGAGCCTTCCATAATGAAAAACTTGGACGATCTAGCTCCTTTACAGAAGAGATTGCTAATGACAGGTAGTGAATTTTTGCTGCCTCAATTTCATATGAAGGGCAGGAGTGAACCTAGCTAGTTGGGATGCATCCCTTCAGCTGAATGTAGAACCAGTCTACATTGACTACTTCAATTCTATAGTTTTTTTGGAACTTATTGAGATGGATTTTTTAGAACAAAACTTCTCACATGGAAAATTATCTCGGTTTCCCTTTTTTGGATAAACTGCGTAGGCAAGCTTCAACTTGTAGTAACAACCAAAGGCATTAAGAGATAATTCTAGCTTCTTAAGAAGCCAAAAGCTTTCATGAGTAAGCTACTGCTGATTATCCAGCTTCTATAGCAGAGAAGCAGTTCCAGATTTAGGCCAAAGCAGGTAATATATTATCAACAGTATAGAAAGAGAAGAATAAAAAAATTAGAGAGAGGAACATTAATTCTTTGTGTAAAAATTAGAAAGAGATGGTGCTCCCTTCATGCATCATTACATGACCATCTTGTTTGTAAGGAAAGTCTAAGAAGTTGAATGCCAACATTAATCACGTGTGGATGAAGATTGCTATTGTTGTCCGAAAATATCTTGTCCATGCAGTCCTCTGGAAGTAATTGACTCTTGGAAGTCCTAGTGGGGGTTAGTTGAAGCGGATAGAGAGCCTTCTCATAAGATAGACACAGGCTCAAATCTCATATTGGCTTTGTGTCTGAGTTCCTCTATCAATCTAAAGATAGAGCATCTGTGATTTAAGGCCTGTTAGTGAGAGGAACTCAAGATATCACACGAATTATAAAAGGCTCCATTATCATTCCTAAGAACCTCTACTACATTTGAGGAAGAGGTTTGGACACAACATGTTGACCAAACGAGGTGTTAGTGAGAAATGGTGATTTGGTTTCTGTTAGAGGTAAGAAGAAAGGAAGAGATAGACATAGGAAAATTTATACTGGGTGAAAAAGAAGGATGTAAAATTGCTCCTATCTACAGAGAGTATTTTGCTAAAACAAGTGGAATTGGGGAAGCAGATTTATATTGCCAGACAACTTAAGGTGGGATGTGAGGTGTGTTGATATTGATATTTGTGGCACACCTTGCTGAAGTTGTTCAATTGCATTCTTGCTCATAAAATTTGTTTGCCGGGGGACTTCTTGAACTTAATGTTGCTAAAAACTTGTGACATTTGCTGTAATGTACTTTGTGTGATTCTAATTGAATTGATTACGGCATACATTCTGCAAAAGTAGTTCTGCTAGGTGTTAGAGAGCAGAGTTAATGTATTGGTGAATAGTACATGAGCAGGCTAGACCTTGATCCTGGTACCTTGGACCTTGCTGATGGGTGACGAGTTTTGAAATTTTGTCACCTGCAATTTCTAGTTCTAGCCCCAAGCTCTTCCTGCGTAGATTCCACATAGATGTATACATTACCAGTCTAGACCTGAATCGGGCACCTTGGACCTTGCTGATGGGTGATCAGTTTTACAATCTTGGCATCTGCAATATCAAGTTCTGGCCACGAGCTCTTAATCCATAGATTCTGCGTAGATATATGTGCATATTCGAGTTTCAGGCAGTGAGAAGATTGCATTCTTCATATTTTGTTGCTGTTGATTTTTAAGACACATATTATGCTTCAACACTGTTATTACCTGCCCTTTGCATCTTGCTCCTGCTCTTGCTCCTGCATGAGTATGCTATTTCCATTTTAGTAGAATGGTGTATGTTCTAAGAATGATAGCAGATGTGCATACAAGCTATCATTTTTCTTTAAATCTCTTACATGCACACACACACACACACACACACACACACACAAGTGATACTTGTACGGACATTATGAGTTGTAGCACATTTAAATTTTTTCCTTCATGGTAAACTTACAGAAATTCATTGATCCTATCATATCATTGTGACAAGTAAATTCTTTTACTGCTTGAGATAAGTTTAAGGAGTCAGGGTAACTATTGTGATGCCCTTTCTTCGTTGGTCTGCTTCAATCCCCACCAACTTCCGTTGCCAATCTTACTAGAATAAGATGTTTATGCTGCATATATGTGCCATCAACACTGTAGTCTTCATCAAGTTTTAGAAGCAATTTACATGTCAACATTTTCCTGCCATGAACATTATATGAAATGGTTTGTTCTTTTTACGCAATAATTATCACCTGTTACGTTGTGTGTTTCTTGATATCCTTGGAAATTGCTAGAGTAGACTGATCACAATTCAGTTCATCAAACCAAGTAATGCTGTTTGTATTTTTTTCTTTTTCAAATACATTTTCCGGTAAGAATGAATGATGAATGTTGTGCTCGTCTTTCAGTTATCTTGTAGTAGCATAATTATTGCTTACCTTTACCTCGATTAACAGGGTTTCCACGGTTCTTGCTAGAGGTTCTGAAGGTATCTTGCTTAAACGGCCTCCTGTTTCTCGTACTTTATCATCCCAAGAAGGATTATCTGAGCTTGGTAGTGATCCCAACACGAGAGGAATGAATCCTACTGGTGGCGCTTCTGATGGTATGCCATTTGTTTTGCCTTTCTTGATGCTCGTTATTCCTATGTATTGAAAGAGGGCTGTGATTTATGGGAAAATATCCATGTTCTGAGTTTGCATATCTGTTTGAAAGTGATTTTCCCACTTGCAGTGTAAAGTTTTTTTTTTTTTATTCAGCAAAAGAAAAAAAGAAAAAGAATTCTTATGCTGTGTAAGCTACATGAATGATGAAGCTACCAGTATTGGTCCTGCGAAGGTGACGTTAGGACATGGGATGCAGTGCATCCTTCTTATTTTGCTTGGACAGGCACGGGATGATGAAAACCACCCTAACCCACCTCTCGTAAATATCCTAGCGTAATTTGTTTCTTGGTCTTCAAATGAATTCGTCTTCATGCTAGTTTGTCAATTCGGTGAAATATTCAGGTGGGAGACGATACCACGGAGGGACTGCAGTCAATCAAGTTCCAGATGCTGCCGCATCTTCAAAGAAGGATATCCATTTTCGGCGTACCTCCTCTTGTAGCGATGCCGATGTTTCAGGGGTGTCATTCATTGACATGTTAAAAAAGCCACCGCAGCCTGAGAGTGAGGCAGCAGCCACCGCTCCTGACTCGACGGATGGAGCACAGGGTGGCCGTAGCGGGAAAAAGAAGGGGAAGAAAGGAAAGCAGATCGATCCAGCTTTGCTCGGTTTCAAGGTCACTAGTAATCGGATTATGATGGGCGAGATCCAACGGGTGGAAGATTGACCTGTGTTGACACAGTGTATTTCATCTGTATTAAATAGAAAACTGTACAGATTCAAGATCTCGGTGCAAAGGGCTAGCAGGTAAATTTGTTTTATTTTTTATGCGTTTTGCGTATCCCCTGAGATTTATTAGGGGATGATGAGAAAGCCTGATTATGCTTTGTCAATAGAATTTAGGCAGAATTAGGGTAGCTGCGAAGAGCTTGTACAGATTCATATATATTCAAAGGGAAATTAATCAATGGAAGAGAACTATACATGTCAGCAGAATTTCTGAATTTGTTTTGACTTTTGGTCGTTCATTTGACGTCGGTAGGCGCACATACGGGGAAGACAGACTCGGTTCGTATTTCCTTTCTTGATCTTGTTCACCCTCTAGAAGTTGGAAAGCCGATATCCCTAACAATTTTTGGTTTCTCAATAAGTTGTGAATAGGTTTTAAGGGGCTTTGCCGATACCTGAGGAGGCCAGTCGGAGAAAGCACGGGGTCGAGGGAATTGCTTTAACAAATCCTTGTTCACGTCTCTGCACCTGTCTCGTAGTTCTTCCTTCCAACCCCATAATTCGAATAGGTTGTATGGTGGCTGTCGCCAGAATCGGAATTTTGTAATTTTTTCCTGGACAACTTCATAATTGTACTAGAGCAATCAGAAAGAATTTCTTTAATCAGAAATAATCCAGTTCAGTTCAGATGTAAGATAATCCTAACGGATTGTGGGGTTTTTCTATCAATTTGAGCCCTTCGTGAACTACTTCAGTGGGCCTTATGTCTATCATTCTCATTGTGAAATGCTCATACGGTAGACGTTTAGATCTGATTTTACCCAAACATTTTTGGTTTAGTCAACATTTTTCACTTGTTTGGCTACTGCTGATCGGTTTTTAAATATCAAACCGACGTTACTAGCCTTTCCTATTGATTCCTATGGATCATGCCAGAAGCAATTCTTGAGTGATGCATTTACTCCAAGAATGAATTGAAGAGGAAGAATTTGTTGGTATCGTCAACATGTTCACAGCTCACATTAGGTTTAGGTTTAAATGAGATTGCCTCCTACTTCAATGAACCATCGGGTTAAACTTGAGAGAAATATGTGATCGATAGTTAGTTGTTGAGTATGGTCATTAGGAATTTAAGATATGAAATGTATATTATAAAAATAATTTGCCATATAAAAGATAAATACAGGGAGGACATTATTGTAAATGGATACAAAATAACAAAGCACGTTAAAAAAACAAGAGAGAGAGACTTGGATAACTTGGTCTTTGATGGCCCATGGGCTTTTCCTCTACTAACTAGCCCAAGTTGTTCCAGTCCTGTCATCGGGCTCCACCGTTTCTTCACCTGAATGTTCCATTAAATCAAAGGCCGCATTTTATTCATTGCCATCTCATTGTCTCCGCCTATCCTTTCTCCCTCCACTCGCGACTCACAAAGTCTGCAATAGTCACAGCGAGAGCGAGGCATCCTTCACCCTCTCAATGGCGGCTTCCTTCACAGTTCTGGTGAATCCATCAACTCTCCGCTCAATTTTTCTATATCTGCCTTTGAAATTATTGTGGTATCTTGCTAATTATTGGAACTCCGACATCGTTTTCTTCAATTATTGAGCAGCCAAATGTTGGCTCTGTTTCTGGTTCTAGAGGATTCGCACCTATGAATGCTGTCAACGCCGCTTGTTGCAGTTCTATCAAGCTTACGAAAAGTCCTCTGCGGCCTTCGAGCTTCGCGTCGAGCTCTCTCCGCCACTCGTCGCTTACTTGCTTACCATCACCTTCTCTTCACTGGAAATCTACTCGGCGTGGCTGCATTCGTGCCGCGGCCGAGGTGAGATTTTTATATTTTATAAAAGAAGTTTAGAGGAGATTGAATTATAATTAGATGGAATTGTTAATTCTTTATTGCAGCATTTTTCTCGGCTGCCAAAATGGAGCGTAATTTTACTTCCTTGTTTGAGTGTATAAGTGGATAGGTTTCTTATGCTCTGTTTGTTATAAAACCCTAATTTAAGAGAAAATAATATCCATGAAATTAGCAGAGTTGTTCTTGATGTACCGTGTGCATTTGGAATGCTAATAGTTCCATGAATGTAGTACGTGTGTTATTGATCGGGATTAATTTATTTGCAGGATGTGTCTTTGCAATCAAAAGTGACAAACAAAGTATTTTTTGATATAAGCATCGGAAATCCCGTCGGTAAGCTCGTTGGTAGGATTGTGATTGGTCTATTTGGCGACGATGTGCCTCAAACGGCAGAGAACTTCAGAGCTCTTTGCACAGGTTCCCTTTTTTCAGAAGCCAACTTTTCATAGATGAGTAGCCGCTGGTTGTACAACTGTATGAACTCTAAATCCTTCGTTGAATCTGATTTGTTTTTGACGATGCACTTTGATCAGGAGAGAAGGGCTTTGGGTACAAAGGCTCAGCATTCCATCGAGTTATTAAGGATTTCATGATTCAAGGAGGAGATTTTGATAAAGGAAATGTATGAGCTTTTATTTCCTAATTTAAGATTACAATATTTTTGAGATAGTATTCTTTTGATTAGTTTTTCTGTTTCTAAATCTAGTGAATTAATATCAAATGCATGTTGTATCAATTGTAGTCGTCACAACTTCTTCCTTTTATAAAGTGAGTATGCATTATCTCACTGTGTTCAAGCATACTAAATTGCACTGCACTCCCAGACGATAGTATAAACAGGGGAAATGGTAGTCCCATTATGAGATTGAAACTCATAAATATGAGCATGATTGAATAATCCTTGCCTCCAAAAATTTGGGTTTTTTCTCTCCTACTGCCAGTAAGGAATTGGTGGATATTAGCAACTGTAGCAGGATGAAATAGAGTTAACTTAAGATTTGGGTTTGTACTTGGTGTTCTGTTGCAGCAAAATCAGGTGGGTGATGAAACTGTTGGCTTTGTGAATGGGTAGAGGTCGAGATTAGCGGGATGGAAACTAAATTGGCTGTATGGATGAAGGACACAACTATTGCAATTGGTTGCTTCTTCCTGACCCCTCTACATCATGCAAACTATTTGGCTTCCAAATAGCTTGATCAAGCACATAGATGGTGCCAGTAAAGGTTGTTCTCATATATGCTCGCTGGAGCAGAATGGAAAATGAGGACTAGTGCACTTGTTGGCTCCTTCCTGAACACTTCTACACTATGCAAATTAATTGGTTGCCAAGCAACTGATCAAACTTATTGACGGTGCTAACTAAAAGATTGACCTGGTCTGTTTTCAAGATCAGAATTGAAAATCTTAAATGGCTTGGGATTCTTGGCTGGCCTATGTTTGCAGGAGCATATTAAGGAAATAGACCACATTCTTAAGGATTGAAATGTATTGAGGGCAATGACTGGAGGGTAAATATGGGTGATTTCTTGGTATGTGAATCTCATCTGATTCATCATCCTCTGAGCTATTCCATGGTTGAAGTTGATAAAAAAGGTGAATGATATATCCTCCCAACAGGTGGAAGGTCTGGGACTAACTTTGAAATATTCTTCTGAGACATTCAATGAAATCCTTATCTATTATGTTGTGGTCTTATTCAGATGTACAGGATAGTTCAATCTAATGAATTGCTATTGATGGTCCATTTTCAACAGGAGCCTATGAATTAGCCACTATGGAAGATGATTTGTTGGTAGGGGAAGGAGGTTGGAGCTGGATGTGGAACTTAAATGGTCTTTAGAGTTGGAAGCACTTTCTAGTCTCCAATCATGCCCGATGGTGACATCTGATGACTGAAGGCAGAACTGTATGTGCTGAAATGCTTATGAGTCTGTGCTTGAAGCCCCATGATATTCTCTAGGAGGTTGGTTATGGAAGTGATTCAGCCAAATTTTTGGCAAGTTTTATCAGTAGCAACCCTGACTTGATTTGAGGTCTAAAGAAAAGTCCTTGAGCAATTGGTTGCCCAAGAATCTATTATATCATGGTCTTGATGGGACAAGTCAATTTTTCATTCAAGATTTGAAATTGCAATAATCTGCTAGATATCTACAATGACTCGCGAAGTTGCCCAGGGTGATAGGTTGCTGATTGTGCCAAGCAATTGAATGAGTTTTACTGATAACAACCTTGAATTTGAGCTTTTCCAATGGATTTCCAAAACCTATTGGTTAGTAATTTTGCACAAAGCTATTCCTTCGATTTGGTTTTAGTGAAATGAGCTACTTTTAGGCTGGGATTCAAATTTATGCTCATGTCAATAATATGATGATGGGCTAAATGCATGCATTGAGAACTTGGACACTGTATGTAGCGAGATGTAGCTAACATATGCGTCAGCTAAAGGTTCAACTGTTCAGTTGCTGAAATTAAAGAGAGAAGCACCTTTCCTTGTAAGCTTGCCTTCCAAGCCTTCTTTTTGTGGTCCAATACTTTATAAGGGACAAATTCCTGATGAAACTAAATGAATCTCGTATAATTGCCACCTATTTCTTGTTGGTAAAGTTGAAAGCTATTTCTTGAATGAGGGTTTTTTTTATTCTTTCTATGCATGTAATATATCTAACCAAGAGAGCCATACAAATTTTGTTGTATAGTGTTATTGGGTGGAATTCCTAAGGGGATGAGTGAAACTAAGTATAGACTGTGCCTTGAAGGGAAATCTGGATAATGGGTCAAGACAGTGGGGAGGTGTCAGAGGGCAAACACAGGGTACTGGAAGGCATTTTGTTGAGCATGGAGTCATGGACAGTTCATTGAGGACAGCACGCCAAACTATGGACAGTTTGTAAGGTACTAACTTCAGTCTGGCTGGAAGGAGGGCTAAACTAGAGGTGGATTCAACCACGCTGGTTTCTTTGAAGGGGTGTGTGTGGAACTTGCAAAGACAATACTAAAAGGAGCCCAGTTGTGGTCTGTATTCAAGCTTAAAGCAGTGCTGCCTAAATCGGTCTAATTACCTGCAATGTGATCTGAGATCCACATACATCAACTGACCCCTCCCCCATGGTTGTTGGGACAGTTCATGCTTAATTACTCAGCTGGTGCCACTTTCATCGTGCTTGTAAAAATCATCGTGCTTCCTTTTTTATAACAAAATGAAAACAATACTTCCGGACGTGATGTATTCCTATTTTTCTGGACATGTATAATTCCAACTTGCTCATAGTGTTAGTTGTTCGCACTTTAAAAAAAAGGTTCCCCACTCAAAATTCCAACCAACAAGAGAATACTTTTTAATTAGGAAGGATAGGAATTTAATATCTTCGAATTAAACGCTACGGTAGGGTTGGAAACTTCATTCATATATGTCGTGTTTCCTTGGGGCTCCTGGCAGAAGTACATGGGTCTGCTGATGTATCCATGGACCAACACTTGTAATGCATTTTTGGATCAGATTTTGGGTGATAGGCCCCCAATTAAGTAAAATATCCAATCCACTTCATGGAATTGTACCCATTGCAAAGAAACTCTTCTTGATGCTTAATTCTGCTAAAGCTATCATTAATGCTTCAACTTTTACTTATCCATCTGGAAAAAAGAAGAAAGTGATGAACCCTCCGCCGCTCCCCCCCTCCCCAGCCCTCTTTTTTCACCTGACATTGGATTTCACTGTAGGGAACTGGAGGTAAAAGTATCTATGGCCGTACATTCAAGGATGAGAACTTCAGATGTAAGTAGAATCAACTAGCTACAATTTCGAAATGGAGGACTACTCTATGAGAAATCATGATTTGTTGCTATGCCTATGATTCTGAATGCATTCAGTAGCCTAAAGATCATGTGCCAATGCATAGAAATGGGATTAGTTTGCTGTTGTTGAGGTTAACCTACTGAATGCCTCCCGATCTGGATAGCACACTTGCCTATTGCTACTAACAGTTATCTATGATCTGCGTTTTATGACTCATTGCCATTCCTTAGCCTGTCATGATTTTCTGGGTAATATAATGCAGTGTCTCATGTTGGACCTGGAGTAGTTAGCATGGCAAATGCAGGCCCCAACACTAACGGAAGCCAGTTCTTTATATGCACTGTCAAGGTATGATGTTAATTATGACCTTTTTTAGGGAGTCAAGAGGGGCCTAATGCCCAAAATTAAAGAAAAGAGATGAAATCCTTGTACAAATTACGTACAACGATGCGTTAAAGAAAAGAGATGAGATCCTTGTAGGGGGGGATTGCTCTATCAAAGTTCACCTGCCCACCACACACCATGCGCGTACATGCACAACACTCATGTTCTACTTTTATTTAAGCTACCTTTTGCTAGCAGAGTCTGAAGTTGCCCTTCTCGAATTGTCTGTGACCAATAATAAGATATTCTTCAATCCCATTGTTTCAAATTGCCATCAAGGTTTAATATTGTGCCATTGCTCTCCTCCACCCCCCCTCTTAAAAAGATCCCAATACTATTGTTTGAGAATATGATGAAATTTATTTTTCTATCAAAGGATGGAAAGATGAGTTTAATGATGTTTATGATGATTTCTTATATTTCTAATTGATGTAGACCCTCTAATAATTGATGTTCTAAATATTAGTAATCTCTTTTATCTATCCAGATAGTATTTTAAGGAACTTTGTTCTACGAAATACATTAGATATTCGCTAATATTTGTTTATTGATAATTGTTTTAGTATTTACTTCTACAGTGTCAAATATTGAAAAGGGCAATACATATGAAAAACCTAATGTTGGCATTTGATATTGGTACTCACTAAAATATCGGTTAAAAGGTTAAAAAAGAAGTGTAAAAGCCTATAATGTACTTGATGGGTTTGGTAAACCCAGTCCAAGAAGAAGATCCACGGACGAAGTAAAGGTCCAATGATTTTTGCTCAAAAAGCAAGCCCATGTGCCTCTTGCAAGTTACCCGTTCGTCCGTACCCACGGAATGGTTCAACGGGTGGTTATTCAACCACCTTACTTCTCTATAAATGTCCCTTTTATTCTTACGGAAAAGGGGGAGGAAGAACATAAAGGACTAGAGGAAAAAAGAAACAATCGAAAACCACTAGCAAGGAAAGATCCTAGAAAAGAAGGTTGGGGAAAAGGAAAGGGGGAGAGATGGAGGCCAGCCCCCCATCCTAAGGAGGCCAACTCTTCATTCCAAAAGGCTATTCTTCTATCCTATGAAGACCAGCCCTCCATCAAGGCTAGGGGAACCCCTCAGGAGTCCATCCAAGCAAAAGTTATTCCTCCAGGAGATCTTTTATTCAATTGACCAGCCATTCCTCTGTACAATCTACAACAGCACATCTAAGACGCCCTTCTGTAGGCGCACTTCTAAGTCGTCTCTCTACTGGGTACATCTCTAAACTGCCTCTATGTGGGCGCACCTCTAAGCCGTCAATTTACTAGACATACCTAAATGCTCAATCCACCACATATGCATTATCCATGCATCTTTCTATATTCTTGGAGAGACATCTTACTTGAGCGTCGGAGGATTTACGGTGGGAGAAATTTCTGCCGTCCTTTGATATCTTATTTTCTGTTGTGTTCCGCAGGGTTTAGGTTCGAGGTTATGGAGATTGGATCTACATCAGATCGACCAGTATGAAGATCCGATTCGCGGCCCCCAATTTGTAGAATAACCTGAATTCTTGAAACGCAACATTGGCGCCATCTGTGGGAAGTGACCAAAAGGCCAGCTTTACCACCAAAAAATACAATAACAAAACTTATACGAGCACTCTTGTCAAGGAGATCACCACTTCTGGCTATCTCGTAAATAGCCATGAATGAGACCGGCAGACGCAGAGATTAATAGTCGAATGTACAATACATTCACTCCAGGTTCTTTGCGTGCGACATGGTCATCGAAGACTGGGGGCTCTTTCTTCAACCGCCCACGTTGCGACTTTAAGAAGAAGAAATGAAGAAAGTGTTGGGGCAAACGGGCGCTCGGACAGAATGCTCACCAAAGTGCAATGACCGAGGGGACAAAACGCTCGGACACGGAGGGACAGCACTCGGACGGACGGTCAACAAGGAAGAAGAAACACACCAAATTTAACGTGGAAACCCTTCTGGAACCGAAGGGAATAATAATAATAATAATGCTTCTTCTGATGTACTCATTTTCAGGTAGTGGCATTAATTATCCTTTTCTATGGCAGTTCTTCCTTATAAAAAAGGGGTGGGAAACCTAGCACATGAAAATTCCTGTTTTCAGTTAAGGCAGCTCCCCAAAAACTTTCCAATGAAGTGAGTGGACCCAAGCAAATGAGACCCACATCATACTTCAAATACTTTCTGAACCGCGATTCCTCTGTTTCACGGGGGAACAAAGTATTTGTGACGAAATAAGGGAGGAGTATGCTTCGTTTTGCTGCAAGCATAGTTCTCATGTCTTGTTTTTAACGCACCCTTTTGATAGCATTTGCTCCATCACGATTCCCACTAATGAACCCTGTGCCTCACTCAGGCGGTGATGATGTCATGACCATACAACTGTCTAGTTGTCCTCAAAGCTGAATGGTTCTGCCTTGGCCGGGCAAAATTTCTGTTTCTAGAATACTCAAAAAGCTTAGGTTTCTAGATTGGACATATTCATTACCATATGTGTATTTTGCTTGTGAACTACAGACACCGTGGCTGGACCAGAGGCATGTCGTATTCGGGCAAGTTTTGGAAGGCATGGACATTGTTAAGCTGATTGAAATGCAGGAGACCGACAGGGGAGATCGCCCTAGAAAGAGGGTGGTAATCAGCGACTGTGGTGAACTTCCCATAGTTTGATGGACTTGCCATCATTACGTACCTAATTTCTTCTTCGGATTTCTTCCGGGCTATCCAGAAAATATGATTATGTTCTATTCAGAGCCTTTGGCTTTTTTCCATGGTCAAGGGTAGACAGATTTAGAGAAATTGACTCTACAAACCAGGTTGAGATATAATAATAGTGGGGATTCTCATATTTTCTGAGGCCCCGCAATATGAGAACCCCCAACCAATACACTAAAATCATAAAATGTCTGCATGGTGCGCCAGAGTAGAGTATTAAGACTTTGTTAATGATCTTCTGAGTTCTATAATCAACTGGCACTTGTGGGTTGCTTTTATTTGACAGGGAGGTTGCTTATGACGACTTCTTCAGAATTTCCTTGGTGGTTTAGCCGAGTTCCAATCTTTCGTGACCTTTCCAATTTTAGTCTTAAGACGTTTTATTCATGGTCACATATTCTGCCAAAGAAAACGGTCTTTTATTTGCTTGTTTAAATGGTTTTATCATAGAAACTGCGAAATCAAAATAACAGATTTCTTAATTGCTGCTATCTTTAAACTACCTAAGTAGTTCTGTCGTTTAAATCATGATTTTAGCATATGATCTTTCTAGTCGAAATGAGTGAAAGTCGAAAGCTCGGACCCAGTTGAGAATTTATTGAAACGCGATGTGTTTGGTTGTAGTTAGGGCAGAATGAGATAGGCTGGAAGAAGTATGCTAAGATGCTTCTGTAGTATATGGAAGAAACTCGAATATACTTAGCCAAATTATTCTTTTTGTATTTATTTTATAA
>JAODPA010084000.1:0-25538 GCA_025585075.1 Nepenthes mirabilis | reverse complement strand
CTATAAAAAAAAAAAAGGAATGTCCAACGAACCAAAAGTGCTCTTACAATTTCAGGTTTACTTGACTGTGTTATCAGATCAGAAACAATTAAAAGTCCAATCAATCCAACGACGCCGTCTCATCAGTACGGTGCATACGGAACACCCGCCGATTAACCTCCTCAATCGGTATCCGGTTATCGTTAAACAAATATCGACTCGCAAATACCCGTCACCACTCGCTCTCTCTACTCTCGTTCCTCACCACGTCAACTCATTAATGCCACGTGTTGGCTATTTGCCCATTCATACTGGACGGTGAGTACACGTGCCCGTAGAGCGTGAGATCTCCGAAACAAATTTTAAAAAAGTTGCAGCCAAAAGATTAACGGTTTAAAGCTCTGTGTTTTTTCCATGACAGACCAGATCAGATGAATGAGTCTTCGGCCTCAGTCTCTCTCTCCTCTCTCCATATCTTCCTTTTCTCTCTCTTTCTCTTGCATGCTCTGTTTCTCCCTTCTGGATTGGTAAGCGAAACAACCCCTCCCCTTCCCAAAAAAAGGGGTAAAGAACCATAAAGGGCGTGTATTTGGAGAGAGGAATGATGAAGTTTGGAAGTGTTTTGACTTTTCTTGTTGCGATTGTTTTTGTGTTTTGGGCTTTGCCGGCATATGGCGGTGACATAGTCCACGAAGACGATGAAGCTCCTAAAAGGCCTGGTTGTCAGAACAATTTTGTCCTGGTAAAATTCCTAAATTCCACCGTTAAATTCTCGCTAATTATCTCTCTCTTTCCAACTCTCTCTCCTCTGCTAATCTATGTTGTTTAGTTTTTTTATATCTGAAGTCATGCCATTAGGCTTGGTTGATTCGATTTAATTGGTATTTTTCTATTTGTACCTCTACTCAATGCTGTAATAGACTAGCGGTGGAAGTTCTTTATTTTTATTATGTCTTTTATTTGTCTCTTAAGTTTGAACTACTGAACTGTGAAGCTATGGGAAATCCTTATTTACTCTTCTCGGGATTAGATTCTTGCAATTGCTTTCGATTCTTGAATTGAGATTGGTTTCGTGGTGTGGAATTATAATGTATTGCAGTGACAAATTTTATATTTAGGAATATTTAGTACAGGATGTGAAATTATTGGTTCAAATACTTTCTGAAGCTATAGTAATTGGACATTGGTAATTTTGGACTTTTTTGGTTTCTCTCTTGTTGAGGGATCATATTATCCTATTTGTTTCAAGATCTGGTTGCTCATTAAAAATATATACCAAAAAACAAATGTAGTTAGGTGAACGAATTTCATTTGATTATGATTATGATCATTGTGTTAGGTTATGAGTTATTTTCGTGTGAATTTATATTCGTTTGATATGTCGATTGGTTGAAGCGCACATGACTAAGGTTTGAGGGGCGCCTGAGGCACCGATTCACAAAGAGGCGAGGGGTACTTGAGGAACTAATTTATGAATAGGTGTGCTCGAGGGGTGCTCAGGGTGCCATTTGTCGAGGCATCCGTGCTTGAGACGTGCCTAATGGGCACTTAAGCGCGACTCACAATATAAAAATATGCCAACGTGTTTTTGGGATGTTCTACTTATATTCTTCAAACCAAAGGGTGCCATCAGTAATAGAAAAAGAAGAGAGAGAGAAAAGAAAGAAAATAAAGATTTGAGTATTCGGTTGAGCTCCAAACCGAGTTTAATGTTTGTCGACCTTGGTATGCTATTTTTGGAGTTTAGAAGAACGTTTTATTGATTATTTTTCTACTCTTTCATATTGTACTAATTGTTATTCGGTTTTGTTGATACAAGGTATTGAGTTATTGTATTATTGAGATTTGTGTAATCAAAATATTGTATAGTGGATATATTTTCAAATGAATCATCCTGTAGTTTTTCTCCCTTATTCTAAAGGGAGTTTTCCAGGTAAAAACTGTATCGTCTCATTATTTGTAATTGTTGTTTGCTTGTGGTGTGTTGTCGAATATTTTTTTACAGTTTAAATAAGTGGGTTCGGTCCTAACAAGTGGTATTAGAGGTACGATTTTTTGTATCATGCATTGAGACTTGTTTGAATCGATAGAGGTGAAAATAAGATGGTTTGTTTAAATGGCATAAATTATGATATTTGGAGGAGTAAGATAAAAGATTTATTGTTTATGAAAACGATGCATCTTCCGATATTTGTTATATAAAAGCCTGAGTCAAAATTTTAGGAGGAATGGGCTTTTGAATATGAATAAATTTGTGGTTACATTCAACAATTTGTGGACAACAATGTGTACAATCATATTCGGAATGAGATGAATACAAAGACGTTGTGACAGAAATTTGAGACGCTTTATACTTAAAAATTTGGTAACAATAAATTATACCATTTGATAAAACTGATGCAAGCAAGATATAAGGAGAACACGTTTATTACTGATCATTTGAATGAGTTTTAAGAATGTCTGGATCAGTTGAGTGGTATGGACATTAACTTTAATGATGAGTTGTTGAGCTTGTGGTTATTGATTACTTTACTAGACTCTTGGGCAGTGATATGAATTATTATCACCAATACAACTCCAAACGGCGTGGTGATTCTAGAAATAGTAAATAGAGTCGTGTTTAATGAGGAGATTAGATGTCGATCATAAAGGTCTTTTTCTTTACACTCCGAAATGTTAGTCTACGAGTTACGGAGAAGAAATAAAAGGTGTGGCCCTAAATTTGGTAACAAGAGGCGGACCAAACCTCGGTTAAGATATCAAAACCTTGAGTGCTATCATTACAAAAAAAGGGATAAATCAAAAAGTATTATTACAAATAAAAGTATGAAAATACTGACGATTTTGAGAAAAAAGTGGACAAGGTTTGAGATGATGACAGAGACTTAATTGTTACTAAAAGCAACTTTGGTTGGTATACAAGGAGGATGAAGTGATCAATTTGGCGGATCACAAAACTGATTGGGTGGTGGATAACATTGTCTCACTCCACAACACATCACAGAGAAAATTCTTCACATCTTATACTCCCAATAATTTTGGAGTATTGAAAATAGGTAACGAAGGCATATTTTGGATTATCGATTGTGGTTACGTTTGTCTCATCACCAACAATGAGACTAAGTTGCTGTTGAGAGATGTATGACACGTTCCAAATATTTAACAGAATTTGATTTTAATAGGCAAGCTCGATGACGAAGGTTTTTGCAACACTTTTGTGGAGGGGCGTGGAAGTTAATTAAAAGATCTCTAGTAGTAGCCAAAGGAAAGAAAATTTCTAATTTGTATGTGTTATAAGCCTTAATTATTGCTGGAAATGTACATGTTGTGAGAAGCAAGGTGTCTTTTGATTTGTGACACTAATGGATGAAGTATATGAGCGAGAAATGGTTAAACTGCTTAGCTAAGAAGGGCTTCATTTAGGGTGTGAAGGAAGCGAAGTTGAAAACTTGTCCTTATTGTATAGCGGGGAAGTAACAACGAGTTTCGTTCCATGGAAACTTGTACACCAAGAAGATTGATTTTTTTGAGTTGGTCCACATTGATATATGTGACCCTCTCATGATGAAGACATTTGGAGGAGTACTGTATTTTATTATATTTATTGACGATTATTTAAAAAAATTGTGGGTGTATCTACTGAAATTAAAAGATCAAGCTTTTGATGTCTTTGAACATTTTTACGTATTGGTTGAGAGCTAAACGGGAAAGAAATTGAAATGCATCCGGAGTGACAATGGTAGAGAGTTTATTGAAGTATTTGATAGGAATTGTCGGTCCCAAGAAATTTGACACTAAAGGACTCTACCGAAAACGCCACAATTAAATTGTATGGCTGAATGGATGAATAGGATGCCGATGAAGAGAGTTCGATATGTGTTTTTAGAGGCGAAGCTTCCCAGTTCATTTTAGGGGAAGCTTTGAATGTTATAGTTCATGTTATCAATCTATCAGCGAGTGGTCCACTGAATAGGGAAGTTTCAGAGAATGTGTGGTCTGAAAAAGAAGTATCTTATGACTATTTGCACGCGTTCGAGTGTAAGGCCTGTAGTGTCCCACATTGGATTGGGGGAGGGGAACGAATCGTCCTTATAAGGGCGTGGACACCTCCCCCATTGTAGACACGTTTTGGGGGTGGGCTCCGTTTGCCAGGAACAAAACCGTGAAGCCTGTAGGCTGAGGATGCCGTGAAGTTCTCCCAGGCCTCGACCTGTAGGCTAGAGACGCCACGAAATTCTCCCAGGTCAAAGCGGACAATATCTACATGCGAGTGCGCCGGGGACGTTACAAATGGTATCAGAGCCGGGACCCGGTTCAGTGTGCCAGCGAGGACGCTGGGCCTCCAAGGAGGGTGGACTATAGTGTCCCACATTGGATTAGGGGAGGGGAACGAAGCGTCCTTATAAGGGCGTGGACACCTCCCCCCTTATAGACGCATTTTGGGGGCAGTAGATTCCATCTGCCAGGAACAAAACCGTGAGACCTATAGGTTGGGGACGTCGTAAAGTTCTCTCAGGCCTCGGCCTGTAGGCTAGAGACGCCGCGAAGTTCTCCCAGGTCAAAGCGGACAATTTTTACATGCTGGTGCGCCGGGGACGTTATAAGGTCTTTGTTCACATCCCTAAGGATGAGAGGTTTAAGTTAGAGTCAATGACAAGACAGTATATTTTTCTTGGCTATGGAAAAGACGATTTGAGATATCGGTTCTATAATCCAATAGGGAAGAAGTTTGTCAGATCGAGGGATGTGATATTCATTGAAGACGAGATAATTGAAGATATTGGTTAAGAGGTGAAGATTGTTTCTAACAACAATAGCAAATAAGTTTACGATACAAATCTTGAATCCTTGATACCGGTGCCTGTTCATAATGAAAATAGTGATCAAGGCAATCCCAAAGGAGAAGAAGATTGTAAAACTCTTATTCTTGATGATGAAGATGATGTTGTTCCTCACGATATTGTTGAGCCCGCCGATACCATTTTACTTTGACGATTCATGAGAGGTCGAAGGCTCTCTGTTTGTTTATCAGCTGATGAGTATATGTTACTTACCAATGGAAAGTAGCTTAAAAGCTTTGATGAGGTTATAGAGGATGAGTACAAAGCGGAATGAATGGAAGCCATGTAAAATAAAATGAAGTCACTGTAGAGAGGAAAGCTTGAAACTTGTTGAATTATTGCGAGAATGACGATGATTGCCCCACATGGTCATGAGGAAAAGTTTGTTGGGTTATTGGTCACTCTTGTATGGGTTAATATCCATTTGACGTGCTGATTGGTGGTATGGATGAAGAGTTTTTTGGCCCGTGTGTGACCAAGCCCCAAGGGGTGTCTAAGGCATCGATTTACGAAGGGGTGTGCTTGAGGAGCGTCCGAGAGGCGCCCGAGGTGCCCTTTGCCGAGGCACCCTCACTTGAGAAGCGTTTGATTGGCACTTGAGCGCAGCTTGCAGTATAAAAACATGCCAACACGTTTTTATAGTGAACAATTTGCATTCTTCAGTCTAGAGGACGCCGTTAGTGAGACAAAAAGAAGAAAAAGAGAGAGAAAAGAGAGAAGAGAAAGATTCAAGCATCTGATTGGGTTGCGAATCGTATTCTAGTTTCCACTGACCCTGAGTATGTTGTTCTTAGAGTTGAGAAGAACGTTTTACCGGTTATTTTTCTACTCTTTCATAATATACTCATTGTTGCTCGGTTTGGTTGATACAATGTATTGTGTCCTTATATTATTGAAGTTCATGTAACCGAAATATTATTTAGTGAAAATATTTTCGGACGAATTACACATGATTTTTCTTCTTCATTCTAAAAGGAATTTTTCATATAAAAATTGTATTTTACCTCATTATTTGTGATTATTATTTACTCATGATGTGTTATTAAATATTTTTTTTCGGTTTAAATAAATGGGTTGGGTCCCAACAAATTGAAGGTTGGGATGTAACTTTTTTTTTGTGTGTGGGGGGGTCATTTAGTCAGCTACATGATTATTTGCTTGGGTTTACTAGAGTTGATTGTCTAATGATTTTTTTTTTTTTTTAAAAAAACAGATAATAAGTTATATATGATTGCATAATTTCATATCTTTTACAGATGGAGTATGTATGTTCCTATAAGAAGTGGAAGGAAGAATAGTTCAGGAATCAATTCTTCTTTAAAAAAAATTAGTTCCATTTCTTTTGCTAATAATTGAAACTCTTTTGGACAATGTAATTTGTTAATATTCACTATAATTATGTTCCAATATATATTCATTTCATATTACCTCTTTTCATCCAATCTTTTTTGGGCTGCTGATTTGACTGTGTTGATAATTTCTTTCGTATAATGTTTTCCTGCTGCTCTTTTTGGTTCAAGGTTGTGGCAGTAAAATGTTACGGGTTTAATCTCTAATGATTTAATTTAAATTTTCTTAGACAAAGCTTCAACAATATATTTGCGTAATAGGTGAAGGTGCCAACTTGGGTTGATGGAAGACAAAGCATTGAGTATGTAGGCATAGGTGCTCGATTTGGTCCTACATTGGAATCCAGGGAAAAGCACGCCAACCAAACAAGACTGGTGCTGGCAGACCCGCCAGATTGTTGCAGTACACCCAAGAATAAGGTTTTTTCCCACGATTTTTCAGCTACGGGCCTCAGTTTGTAGTTGTAGATAGCTTGTGATTTGTGAAGCATTTTTCTAATGGACTGCGAAATGTTTACCCACTTATATCTTCCATTAACTTCTGTACTTTTTTCTTGTTTCTTTTTATTTTCATTTTAGCTTGCTGGTGAGGTTATTCTAGTACGTCGTGGTAACTGCAGTTTCACATCGAAGGCAAATATTGCAGAAGATGCTGGCGCTTCAGGCATCCTTTTTGTGAATAATAATACTGGTATTTTCTGTATCTCTTAATGTACTGAATTCCTTTTCTCCATCTTTATATGTTACGTGGAGTCAAATAATTGTACTAGATAAACACGGTAGACGTGCTGGCGTAGTCAACTCTGTTTCTGCAGACTATGCAGTCGTTATTGCTTATACTTTCTTGATACTCGCAACTAGTCCCCAATTCAAGATCAAGTATGGTTATTCAAGCTTTAATATGTATATTTACAAGTATTCTTTTCTTATCTTGGAAAATCTTCGGACTGCAACTAAAGATAGCAAATGTTCTATGATGTTATCGTTGTCTTTTTAAGTGTTAACCTTTGATGTCAAATTCTTTGACCAAGTTTCGTTGATGACAAAGAGAATAAAAAAGGAAAAGGGCATGGAATTTTTTTTCCCCATTCTGTTTATTTTCTGTCAGTCAACAGCCTGTTTTCACCCCCACCCCTGGTTTTATTGAAAGAATATGTAGCTTTCATCAACGGGTAGCATGAGTCTCTATTTACTTTTTATCTAGTGATTAATGAACTCAATATTTGAATCAGTTGCCAATTAAAAAAATACAAAAACAGTTGGTGTTTCAGAAATGAAGATGTTGAGATGGGTGCGTCCTGTGAGAGATAAAATAGAAAGTTCTAGTAGATATATATCTAGTAAGAAGTAACCTATAGAAGATAAGATAAATTGAGAATTTAGGATGGTTCATACATTTAAAAACACAAGAAAAAGTGATTTTAGTTGAGGTTAGAGGCAATATGTAATGGGAGGCAAGACAAGAGTAATTTGCAGTGACATGTAAAATTAAAAATTAAGACGCTCAACCTTTGGAGGATGCTGCTTCCTGCTCAACATTGTAAGAAACCATATGGCAAACCCACATAGTGGGGCTTAAGGCATAATTTAGTTTTTCACTGCATTGATTTCTCAAGAAACTCAAAATAGACTCAACATGAGTTCTTATGGTGAATGCTGTTTGTGATTGTTTTGTTTCATAGATGAAACTCAATAGAAATGATCCCCTTACTACTGTTATGAAGGGAGGCGCTAGAGTATAGGGTCTTTGAGAGAAGAATGAAAGAGAAGAAATAAGCAGATTTAATTTTTAGCTCTTGGTGATGCAGTGAAAAAAAGTTGCCAAGCAATAGTAAAATCATCATTGTTTAATAGAAACACTTTCTTGTAAATACGTCATTTTGTAGTCTAACCATCCATGGTATAAGTATTTTAGCAGTCTACCACTTGAAAGTAATGGCTTCATGGATGTCTAAGTATTGTTTAAGTGATGCAAGCCATCATACTTCAGGATAAATCCATCTATTGATCCAATAATTTTTTCTACTTTGAGTTAAGCATTTAGACAGAAACCAAAGTAGAAACCTAATTGACTGGATTATCCTGGAAGATGCAGAGAGCAGCTGAAGTGATCCTGGATACATTTTTTTGCTGCATATTTGTGTGTGTGTGTGTTTGGGATACTATTGGAGTACTAAGGTTGAGGCTATTAGGTTCAACCCATGGAAGGAACCTCTTTGCATAGCGTAAAGTTATGCGCATTTGACCTCCTAAACCTACAATGTAGGACTCTCATGTACTATGCCTTCTCCTCTAGAATGCCTTTGTGTATGTGCTTTAAAATGGACAAGGTGACCCGACTTCAAAAAAAGGTTTCTTGAACAAATTAGCAAAAGTTGTAAAACTTCAACAATTTTGGACCATGTTGAACATGTTAATCAGAATATAATAGTTGCACCAGATGAATTTAAATTGTAATAGTTATTAGAGTGGGAGTGAACAACAATGTAGTTTTAAGAGTATACTATAGTGTTTGCTTGATTTAAAGAATGTAAAATTTTGAAATTCAATGCGTAACATTTTTACTCAGAATAATCAAATTCTTTTGTGAAGGACTCTTCAAGATGGTTTGTGAAAAAGATGCTGATACAGATATACAGATTCCTGTAGTCATGCTCCCGCAAGATGCGGGCTCAATGTTGGAAAGCTTTATAAACAACAATTCCATGGGTAATGTTGTTTGGTTATCCTTAGTTAGAGATACTGTATGATTTGTTATTTTCTCACTTAGCTATACAGGATTCGCTTTCTTCAGTTTCGGTGCAGTTGTACTCCCCAAGGCGTCCTGCAGTTGATGTTGCTGAAGTTTTTCTGTGGCTCATGGCTGTTGGTACAATCCTAAGTGCATCTTATTGGTCAGCATGGAGCGCAAGGGAGGCAGTTATTGAGCAAGATAAGCTGTTAAAGGTCATTTGATTCAGTAGCTCAAGGGGTTATTTTCATTCAGAGGTGCCAAATCCTTCACTATCCGCACATCCACCATCTGATAATGTGTTGGTTTTGTCTTTCTAGGATGCTTCAGATGAGTTCCCTGATATTGTGGGCACTGGTTCTGTGGGATTCGTGAATATCAGTACTAAATCAGCAGTTCTTTTTGTTGCAATAGCTTCATGTTTCCTGGTTATGCTGTACAAGCTTATGTCGCCCTGGTTTATTGAGGTTCTGGTGATTCTGTTCTGCATTGGTGGGGTAGAGGTGAGCAAATGTTTGCCATTCTCTGACCAAATATATGCCAGATTAATTATAGACAGCTCTTTCTTCTACTTGTGAGCACACTTCTCATGATGTTGCCTTGTAACTCTAAAATTTCCAAAGGACTGCAAACTTATGGAACTTGAAAAAGTAAGAGAAGACCAGTGTTCATTCCTGCAATGCTTTTGCAGGATTTTTTTGAAACTTGTGTTTCAGAACAGCCTTCCTGACTTTAGTATGCAAATGTTTTGTTGGTATGCAACTCCAACCTGTGATTGACTAGATCTTATGCTCTTGTTGTATTAGGGAAAATAAACTATTGAACGAGTTGTATCAGGGTAACTCATAATCAAGTGGGTGAATTGGGTGAACTCTAGCATCTTGGAACCTATTGCAGCCCTTCTTCCCTTCTGGTCAATAACTTCAGTGGGAGGAACCTTGTTTCTTATTCTTGTCCTAGGTGGTCAAAAAAAATGTTAGGAAGAGCTGTTGATGATGGGTTGATGAAGGTTTACAAGGCTATATGCCTAACTGCTGATTTTTTCTCATTCTTTTTTGCTATGATATAATCTCCTGTCCTTCAAGTCAAAGTCTAGCATGAAGGCAAATTCAGAAAAAGGTTAAAGTTCAAATTCTTCAAGAATTCAATTCAGTGTCTTTTTTGAAGGTGACTTAATCGACAAACAGAAGTATTAACTCTGTAGGGGTAGTTGGATGTTCAGAACCTTGCTCAAATTTTACAAAGTGAGCAGGTTGACCTCCAATTACTTATTGGACCTTCCATTCTGTTGATAGCCATATAGGCCGAATATTAACAGAAGTTCATTCGATTAAGAGGAGAGAATTTTGGTGAATACATTTAAATTTGATTCTGCAATAAATTAGGTCCATTTTCACAACTGGCTTCCATATCGTATGGGTGGAAAATCTTGTGTTTTATATACACTTTCTTGGGGGTTGGGCTCAATTGCACTGGAAAGGTGGGAATGATGTATTTTTGGCTGTCATTGTTGAGTAAAGACGGTGCAGGAAGATATTTGGATGGGAATGAATGAAGAAATACTAATCATCCACCAATTAAATCAATAGTTGGGATTTTCTATTTTCATTTTGTGGACGATAGAGAAAGCAAGCAAAACATAAGGGATTTCAAAGTGTGTGGATTTGGTTGCAGACCCAGCAGTTTTGGGAAGGACTTTGTGATTGTGGGACCTTGATTCTTTGTGTAAGTTTTGTTGATAACATTTTTCCAGGCTCAGCAGATGGGCTCAATTCCTTTTTGCATGTAGATTAGAAACCCTTTGGATTAGTTAGAATTTGTTACTTGAATGAAACAATATCTTATGTAGTCAATATTTAATATTTTACGATATATTCCGTACATTGCTAAAAAGCATATCCTTGTTCACCAATCACACATTATCTAACCAAATCTAATTCTTTCTTGATACATTCCTAAAAAAATCCTATTTGTGCGGATTCTTCTCTGAACTAATGAAGAGATCTTGTTGGAATTGCCTTGAATGAAATTGAGTAGTACTTTGCAAATAGAGAGACATGGCATCCTGCTTTGGCTCTTCATCATTGAAGATTTTACTGACTTAACAAAAGCGTATCTATATATGTCTCTAGCTTTTACCCACAACTCTTCGTTGGAGATCTGCCTGATGTTTTTTTGTTGATAGGTTCATATGTTAAACTGAATAGAGCAGATACAGCCACGTTTCTTAGCTAGAATGTTGAGGAAGGTATGAAGATGGCATCTTTATCTTCATTGTTCAATGTTTAAGGTATGTAGTACTTGTAGCTTTCCAGTGAGTCTGGAGGGACAAAGCTGCATAGATTCATAGACAATTATCTCACATTTAATATAGAGTAGCTGCAGTATTAAAGTAGCTTTGTGGATGCTCACTTTCCATGCAGTGAGTTGTTACTTTGAACATGTCTGTGAGTGGCAAGAGCTTGATGCTTACTTTGTCTTTATATCACTGATTCTTCTTTTGCAATGGATACTGAACCTGCGGTTAATTTTCATTGACAGGGCCTGCAAACTTGCTTGGTGGCTTTGTTATCAAGGTATCGATGTTCATTGGTCCTTTACGCCTCTACTGTTTAGCCATCAAAGATCAGAAGAGCTTTTTACAAACTAAAATAAAGCGGCTAAACTAGTATTTTTAGGTGAGAACTTTTCATCATAAGATGGCAGCACTTCTTTTTCCATGTGCACATTGTTTGCCTGGCAAAGTTGAATATATCCGGCTTCTTCATTAGGTCTTTAGGTTTGCCCCTCCTAACAGCCTCTCCATTCTTCTTGAAAGCTTATGGAGGTCAGTCAAGTGCATTAAGAGCTTTCTGTGGGCTCACATCCATGTTTGAGCTTAGATCAGAAGATGTCCTGGTTACCTGTTGGCCATTTGTTTGCTCATCTTTGGCCTGTAATCTCTATTTCACTCCTTCAACAGTGGCCTCTTCATCCAAGTTGCAACAGAAGTTATGCAGGGCAGACACAGTGTTTGCTGCAGTTGATTTCCTCATTTTATGTTCAGTGCATACTTATTTTCTTTTATTGTTTGAATAGTCTGTCCATGGGGGTATCATTTTGCTGCCTCCTAATTACAAATCTTCATATTTATAGAAATTTCATTAGTTTTATAGCATGGTGATATGTCAACTTCTATTTTTATACCCATGCACATATGAACTCGATGTTTTATATATTAGGTTGGTTTCTAACATTGTATATCTGATGCTGTTATCAATCGCCACTTCCTGGGAAGTACCTGGTTGTCTTCATGTTTAAAGCTTGAAAGATCTGCATGTTATTTCACGTCATATTAATGGACAGCGGTGAAGATGCGAATGCTGGTTGTCTTTGTATTGTTCATCAGTCACTGTCCTGCAGTTTCTTCTGCTTTTCCCTTCAAATACCATGGTTTGTTACTGCCGCTTAGGCTGATGAAAAAATGAATGTATTTCAGGTGGTTTGAGCATGCTGCAGAATCCTTTGTTAAAGTTCCTTTCTTGGGAGCAGTCTCATATCTGACTATGGCTGTTTCTCCATTCTGCACAGCTTTTGCTGTTGTTTGGGCTGTTTACCACCGGATATCCTTTGCTTGGATAGGTCAAGACATTCTTGTAAGGATTCTAGTATCTGTTTACTTCACTATTCTTTGTGACTTCCCTATTCTCTATTGGCTCACTTTGATGCCATCACAAATATGTTTGTGCTACCTGCTTATTGAATCTCCCTGTCATAATAGGATGATGGAACCCCCTTTAAATATTTGACTGAGTAGAATAAATCTAAATTATTTCTGTGTTGAGCACCTAATTTGTCCTATGATGATTTTTAGTTTCTAAAGCATGTTAAGAAGTGGCAGTACAATGCAAATTAGGTATGAATTGTGAATATATATATATATATTTTGAGGTGTTTAGTGATACCTTAAGTGAAATCTGATAGCTACGCGGTCCTTTCTGTTTGCTTTGCCTGACTGAAATTTATTGCATGATGGGTGACAATATACTGCAAGATAATTTACTGTGTTTTCCTTCTCTATTTGTACTTGTTTTGATTTTCAGCATAACTGAGTGAAGACACATATATTGATTTCTCAGTTCTGTCCAGTCCTCTTCCCCCTGTTTCTGTATCATCCTCCCTTCTGTCTCTTCCAGCCCTTCCCTCTCCCTATCCTACTTCACTTTGCCCCCATGAACGTGAAGAGGGCTACTACAAAACAACAAAGATGCTTGATCAGTTTGATCAGGTACAGCGTGAATAATGAAAGATGTGTGTTGTTCTTTTGAGTTAATGTTGCTATTTTTATTCAATCAGTGGTGATCAAGGGCTTAACAGTTTCTCTAAATATGCTGGCGTTGCTTGCAATTGCCTGAAAATTATGTCCAGAGCATTTAACTGTTTCATACATTCATTTTAGTTTCTTTTTTTCTAAAAGGTCTCTTATTTTATAATTGTAAAAAATGTCATGTTTTTAGATTTGTCAAGATCAGATTGTACACCTAATAATATAGGTGTCAGTAATAACCAGATTTCTATGGCCTATATCTTCATATCTTGTACTTCTGATGAATTAATTCAATTCAATATAACCAGATTTATTCTTAACACTGTATCAGTCTTAAACTGTTTGATACATCACATACAGAAGTCTTTTGCTACTGGCGGGCAACAAGCCTTTTAATAATGCAGGAGATCTATTTGTAAATTTTCTTATTTATTGTTATGCTTTATTCTAATGTGAGCTAGTCTAGTAACTTTTGTTACCATGACATTCACTTGTTAAATTATTTGATACATCACATACAGAAGTCTTTTGCTATTGGTAGACAGCTAGCCTTTTGGTAATGTCGGAGATCTGTTTGTAAATTTTTTTTTATTATCGTGCTCTATTCTAATTTCTACCGGTCTAGTAGCTTTTGATACCGCAGCGTTCGCTTAGGGACCTTGTAACTATGGAGAACTTCTCATGCCGTTTATCGAGCGAGTGTGTTAACTATGTGTAAACAATGCATGAATAGTACCCGTGAACATTAACAGTTAGCTTAGTTAACTATCAATCAATAATAATTGCAAAATTATATGATGATCATTCAAGTTGACATGGCCACTACCCTTTAGACAAATTTGGATGTAGCTAGTCAAGTTGCCATTTAAAATAGAACCTTAATCGTCAAATGTTGACAATTCTAATGTGTCTTATAATAAGAATGACTGATATAGTCAACATAGTCAAGTACCTTATAGACATGACTATAAGCCTCAACACTACAATTGAGAGTGGGATCATAACGAATAACTCTTTAAAAATATCAAGTTAGATGCCCATATTTTGATGGTTGCTTAGAACTTCTAGTTTTTACTTAATGAGTTCAGGATATGGATCGTTTTTTGAGTGGTATGGCATGTTTGACAATAAAAAAGTTTAGTTTGCTAGCCTCTATTAGGAGTGTTGGGAAAGTGTTGAGGGCCTTATTGTTATGCGTAAGACAGTCTCTATTAGGAATTGGGCTAAGATGAAACCACAACTTTAGGAGAAATACCTATTATGTTTATATAGTAACAATTAACTAGATCAGTGGAATGCTCTTTGGTTGGGTAATCAGTATGTGATTGAATATGTGACTCAATTTGATGAGTTTCGAATGAGATGTCATATAATTGAGGATAAGATTATGACATTGAGTAGATTCCAATAAGGTTTACATAAGGACCTTAGCAGAGAGCTTGCCTTTAGGGGTGATACTACTCTGAACCATGCATATAATTTGGTCCAAGATTATGAGCTAATTACACGGACACCTTATAGAAACCGTAGTGATAATTATCCATTAATATGTAATACCTTAATTACGAACCCTAAGTCTATTTTAAGACCTCTTTTATCTATAGTTCCCTCTGCGAGAGAAACTAGAAGAAAGGATATTAAAGCTTTGAGAAGAAATTGTCAATTGTAGTACTTTAATTGTAAAGATTTTGGATATATTTCATTAAAATATCCTAGTAAAGCTTCACTTATTGAAGGGTAAGATGGAATGAATGAGGAGGCACCACTTGAAAAACAAGTTTATGAACTTAAGCTACAAAAGTTTAACGGCTTTGATGGTAATGATAATGACACTTTCTTGGGCTGCATCAGGACTATTTCCTCTAACCTAGGCTTTTGTTTTTCTTCCCTATGCATACCACTTTTGGGTGTGGTGTAAAAGATGCTAATAATTAACATGGTCATGCTATCTTTCATTTTTTTATCAAAGTGAACGAGAATATTTGTAAGATCATTGTGGATAGCGATAATTATATCAACATTATCCCAACTGATACTATTTCTCGTTTTGGGTTGAAAGTTGTCCCACATCTTAATTCATGCAGTGTCTTTTGGATTGATACATCTTTTATAGCAATTAAGGAATGTTGTCTTATACCTATTTAATTCTTACAGTATAAGGATTATATTTGGTGTGACGCTATTTTAATGAATGTGGGTAATGGTCATTTTAGGTTGATCTTGGTTATATAACTCGAATATAACAATTAAAGATAGTTTTAACTCATGTTCTTTTATTTGTTAAGGGTAAGAAAATTCATTACCATCCTTTGCACGCAAAACCTGTTATTCACAATAAAGGAAAGGATGTGGTAAGGAGAGAGGATTACATATCATTAGTTCTACAGTGTTTGAGCGTGCAATTGTAGATGAGTTTGTTAGGTTTACTGTTATTGTTTTAGAAGTTCTTTTAGATTCACCCGTGTTAATACCAGATAAGGCCCATCAGATCCCTTAAAACTTTCAAGATGTCTTTCTTAATGACCTCTCAAATAATTTACCGTCTTTACATGACATTCAATATATCATTGATTTTGTCTCGGTTGCATCTCTTCCAAATTTATCTTATTATAGGATGAATTCCATTGAGCATGATGAGCTCTAGAGGCAACTTAAGGAAGTCCTTCAGAAGGGATTCATTCGAGAGAACATGAGTCCATGTACAGTCAACTCTTGACACCTAAGAAAGATGGATTGTCGAATATGTGTGTAGATAGTAAAACCATCAATAAAATCACCATTAAGTATCATTTTTCATCTATAGGTTTGATGATATGTTAAATATGATGGCTGGTGCCAAAATTTTTTCTAAAATCGATTTGAAAAGTAGTTACTACCAAATTAGCATTTGTCTAGGGGAAAGTGGAATATGGCTTTCAGATGAATGATGCCCTTTATGAGTTATTATTTATGTCTTTTAGGCTATCAAATGTACCCGATACCTTTATGAGGGTCATGATCTAGGTTTTATGGCCTTTTATGAGACAATTTTTATTGATCTATTTTGATAACGTTCTTATTTATAGTAAGACTAATGAACAATACTTAGACCATTTCACTCAGGTTTGAATTACCCCTAGGAAGGAGTGTCTATTTGCCAATATTAAGATTTGTTCGTTCTTTTCATATAGGGTTGCTTTCCTTGGCTTCATAATTTCCTCTAACGGAGTCTCTATTGACCCTGCAAAGATCTAAGCGATGATTGATTGGCCTGAACCCAAATCCACCTATGATGTTCAAAATTTTCACAATTTAATTACTATTTATCGTTGATTCATTAAGGGGTTTAGCATGATCATGGTTCCTTTCATTGAGTATATTAAGAAAAATGAATTTCATTGGTCCCTTGATGCTGTTATAGCCAATGAGAGTATAAAAGAGAAGATGATGACAACCCCAAATACGTCAGGTAGAGGAATAGGAGAGAGTTCTTAACTAAGAATGTCATTCTATTGCCTACTTTAACGAAAAGTTAAATGATACCAAATAATGATATTCTACTTATAATAAGGAGATGTATGCAATTGTATGGGCCTTATGATACTAGTGCTATTGCTTGTTATCTCAGGAGTTTGTTCTTTATTTTGATGATGAGACTCTTCACTTTCTTAGCTCCTAAAAGAAATTGAATCATAGGTATGGTCATTGGGTTAAATATTTACAAGTCTATTATTTTGTCTTAAAACATAAAAAAGAGTTAAAAAACTAAGTGGAAAACATAAAAAAGAGTTAAAAACTAAGTGGTAGATGCCTTGAGCCATTGAATGTCCTTATTCTTTGTCATTCTTAAGATTGTTGGATTTGAAAGATTTAAAAAAGAATATGAGTCTTGTTCTAATTTTAGTAAGATTTTTTTCACTTTATAGAATGAACAACCGGACACCACAGAGTGTTTTTGCATTCATGATGGATATTTGTTTCGAGTCAATAAATTTTACATCATTAAGATATTTGTTCAAGATTTAATAGTCTGGGAGGTTCATATTGGCAACTTATCCGGTCATTTTAGATGTAATAAGATAATAGAGGAGGTTGAGCGACAGTTTTATTGGTCTAGTTTAATGAAAGATATGGCTAAAATAATTATCACTTGTTGAATATGCCAACTAGTGAAGTATATGAAGTAAAATACTGACCTTTATATCCCTTTGCCTGTACCCAGTTGTCCCTGACAGGATATGAGTATGGACTATGTTAGGACTCCCACGTATCCCTAGAAAGTGTGACTCTATTTTTCTTTTTATGGATCATTTTTCTAAAATGGGCTATTTCAACCCTTATAATAAAATTTTTGATACTTCTCAGGTTGTTAGACTTTTTTTTATAAGATTGTCAAGTTATATGTTCTTTCTAAAATTATTATATCTGATAGGAATAATTGTTTTATCGGTTACTTTAGGAGGACCTTATGACACATGGTTGGTGCCAAATTAAAAATTTTCACTACCTACCACCCTTAGATAGATAATCAAATTGAAGTTGTTAATCGGGGTCTAGGAAACTTACTAATATGTTTAGTTTAACAAAATCTTAGGAATTAAGATTTAATTCTTCTTATGGTATAACTTGCATATATAGTTCTATCAATAGATTTATAGGTATGAGTCCATTTGAGGTTGTGAATGGTTACGAATTTAAAAAACCTTTAAACCTTATCTCGATATCTTTGCATGCTAATATATCCGTGTCAGTCGAAATATTTGCACAATACCTTGATGAATTGCATATTGAGATCAATAAACAATTTGAAGCAAATAATGCATCATATGAATTTTGAACTGATATACATAAAAGACATGTTAAATTTATTGTTGGGGATTATGTTATGATTGGGATTAAACCAGAGTTGTGCCCACATGGGTCTGTATCTAAATTATAAGCCCGTAATGCTAGCATATTTAAAATTTTACAATGAGTTGAACTAAATGTATATGTTATTGATATTTCATCTCATTTTGATTTTTATCTTACTTTCAATATCGAAGATTTAATTACTTACGAATATATTTTCAACCCATTAAATGATCAATTTGAAGTACCCCTAGATTCGCCAAATATTAAAACTTTATTAACTCCTACAATTCTCAATCTTGCCAACACATAAAGATAAAATTAATGTGATTTTAGATGAGTAGATTATGTTTACTAGGGATGGAAAAGCTTAGCGCTTCATTATTCGTTAGATTGGACAATCGAATTTAGAGAGCATTTGGATTTCTAGATAGAGTCATTTTAAAATTTTATCGGAGTCAGTAAGATTAACCATCATTAGATCCGAGTTCCTCTCACTCAGGAGGAGTTGGTGGAATTATTGAATTTTAGCTGCCATTCATGTATGTCTATAAGCGTCAGAGGAGGATTGCATAATCACTTAACTTGTGGCTATGGAATTGATGACAAAAGTCTTGCTCGATGGGGTCGAATCTCAGCCACCCCAAAAGAGTTGCTGCGGACATTTTAAAAATAGAGAGATAAATATTTGATTTTGATTATTGATTTGTTTTCATATTTTGTAATATTTTTTAGGTTTTTAAAATTTTATTTTTTTTTTTTTTTTTTGAGAGGAATTGAGGAGTTAAATTAATACTAAAAAATTATGATTGTCCTTTTCTCTGATTACTTCTGCTTCTCCCCCTTACGCCCCATTCCCTATTCTCTCCTTCTCCCTTCCTTCCTCCCCCTTACACCCCATTCCCCGCATTAGTAGAGATACCATCAGACAATCAATAAATAGCTTGTGAGATACAAAAATCATTAGGAAATAATCGAGTTAGACATGTAGTTATGAGTTCTACGGATAGTCTAATGCAAGAAATGGTTAAGTTATAGGAGACTGCACTCATGGTTTATGCTTGTTCGTGAGTATTTGGTTTTGATTTTTATTCACTCATAGTTTTGAGTATTCATTTCATTCTGTTTACTCCACTCTAATATCTTGCTGTTTAAAGTTCTATAAACAATTCTAGTGTTTGTCAAAAGATAGGCTGTTGATAGCAGACATGTACGTCACTGTACATTTACTTGTTAGAATAGTAAATCAATTTCAAAATTCAAGTTACTATCTACAACTCATCTTGAACTTCAGAGAAGATGAAGATTATTATATTTCTATATTTTTTAAATTATTTTCGATTGTCTTTGGATTATATCTAGATATTTAGAATAAGATATGGGTTAGCTATAAGTAGCATATCCTTTAGGATATTTTTCTTATGTAAGTTTTTATAGTCTATAAATTCATGCCTTGTACTTGGTTATTATTAATCAATTTAATTCAATGCAATCAATTTTATTTTCAGCAATAATAATGAATCAAACTGATGAACTAGTCCCTACTTTTGATCAGGGCATCGCATTAATGGTCTCAGTGCTTCAGATTGTTCGTGTACCTAATCTCAAGGTGATGGTTCAAGATTTGTTATTTTCTTAGCCTAGATATTTGTCTGGATCTTGCACGAGCCTCATCCTAGCTTTCTATGGAATGTTGTTTAGTAATTTCTGCTAATTTGACATACGCTTAGAATTTTTTTTTTTTTTGAAGTATGGCTTTGTAAAATGGATGTTGGGGATTCATTTGAAGGTTGTCATTATGATAAGCATACCCTCTCTCTTTAAGTAACATCATGTATGCTAGGGAAGCTCCAAATGGTGAAAACCCTACAGGAAAAGGCTGCACACAACTAACGATGCAATGCATGAGTGGACAATGTGCATATTTAACAAAAAATTTCTGAAGGTGCCCGGGAAGTGTTCTTTGTCTACATTTACAATATCTCTGAGGAGAGAATAACCAAACTGAGAAAACATCATTTTCTTCAGGTTATTTATGAGTTTCAATATTGTATCAAGCTATGATCTAAACAAATAAGGAGATTTTGAGAAGGGATGAATTCATTTATTAGCCTCTCTGCTATAGGAGAACTATATAGCCCTACTTGCAGAAACTTGTTCACAGAAATAAGCTGCATAAAACAATTATCCCCTTCATTGTGCCAGCTTCTTCATAAATAGCCACGAAAAAGGCATCAGTCACTTGTAGCTGACGTTTTTAAGTAGTCAGTGCCTGTGCTTCTCATATCCTGCTTATTTGCAGTCCCAACTCTGACCTCTTCTTGCTCATATCAACAAAATAAGCCCCTCGTCTCATAAATGTAACACAAGCTTGTAAACATGATACAATAGCTAATGTTATTTTTTTGCATAAATTCTGAAAGAGCTCGCAGAGTTGCATTCGTAAAATCAGACCCTGATCCAGTTCTTTTGATATAGTTGATGGGTATATGGAATATTGATAGGTTTTTTCAAGATATTGAATGTCCAAGCTTGGCTATTACTAGCCATGAGTAACAGTAGTTCATCTCTTGATTATCAGGTTGGCACAGTTCTTCTCAGCTGCGGATTCTTTTATGACATATTTTGGGTATTTTTCTCCAAGTTGTGGTTCCATGAGAGTGTAATGATTGTGGTAAGTACTTATTTAAATTCTCCTCATTAATTGACTATATCAAGGTTTTTCCCCTCTTTGATGGGCTTTTCAATGCGGATGTTTGTATTTTAATTTCCTATCCATGTAAACTCTTTGTGGGCCCCTTTGTAGGTTGCTCGAGGTTACAGGAGTGGAGAGGATGGTATTCCATTGCTGCTGAAAATCCCACGGATGTTTGATCCCTGGGGTGGTTACAGTATAATTGGATTTGGAGACATCATTTTACCTGGACTGCTGTTAGCCTTCTCACTAAGGTCTGAGCACCTTCTTCTTTTAGGACATGCTTGGAGCTTGTGAAACTTCATCTTGTAGCCCAGAATTCATAAACCATTTGTTGAAATCTGTGTGAACCAACTTATGCTTGGGGACAGCTTATAATTCTCTTCTGCATATAAGATTTAGAATAGTAAAAAAAACCTGAATGCTGTTGAATGTCAATCGAATGGATGAACTTATCATCAATGATTTGTTTATGAGTGATCACCACGATAACAACAGCATCATCACACGGGAGTGCATCTTTATTATCATCATGCAGTCCAGACAGCTTGTGTATGGATATTGCTTAGTTGTTGGTGGCTCAAACTATGAAGTTGAATGTGCAGATATGACCGGCTGGCAAACAAAACTCTACAAGGTGGATACTTCTTGTGGGCCATGACAGCTTATGGGTTTGGTATGAAAAAGCATGCATAAATTTGGTACCATCTACGCATGAATTGAGTTTTGGCTTGCAGATCAAAATGTCAAGGAATGAATGGATTTGGAACCTTTCATTTCTTGCTTTTCCCCTGCTTGTTTTCATTTTGTGTTCTTTTTGTAAATGCTTCTACTTGCCCATGTCTGCGGATAGCACAAGAGGCTTGTTAGATTATATAAAACTATTCTCAGGCCATAACCTTATAGCTTGAAATTTTAGTTTTTTGGTTTATTGATATGATATTATAGCCTCGTTGATCAAGTAGTTATGAATTCAACACTTAAACCCCATTTTTCTTGTAATATTTCTCATCAAATGATATGGATAGAGTTTGCACTGGATCCACTCTTGAAGTCCAGAAGCACATTCATGTGAGGTGGTGTGTTATAGCTTAAGTTTTTGCCTATGTTGTTTCTTGACATTGTTACTCGGAATGAAACAGTATTTGACACATCTTAAGTACTTCATACTTTGAAGTTTTAGGGGATGGGGAAAGGAAGATGCAACACGGAGTAAAGGTTCAAGTTTTCAACCCTTTCTCTACGGATTGAGGGGGGCAACCCTACGGGAGCCTTGCGCTTCTCAACCCTTAGATAATAAAGATCTAAATTCTTTTATTTTATATAGTTAAATAATTATCAAATAAGTTATTTTTTTAATTTTTTTGAAATATTAAAATATTAAAATACCCATATTGTAAAAAATATATATAACTAAAAAAATTAACTATTCCCCGTCCCTACCATACCTGCTGGATGAACTTGGAAATGCTAAAAGGCGACAATTCTATGTTCCCTGTCTTCTGAAAGATTTCATGCATTGTCTATGGAGCATCCGAAGACACATGATGGAACTTTGTGGCGCAGGTCTCCTTGCGACATATGTGGCTTTGAACATGATGGATGGACATGGCCAACCAGCTTTGCTTTATATTGTGCCATTCACACTTGGTAAGTATCATGAAATCAATTCTGCGAGCATGCATGTGAATTATTGTTTCATTGAAAAGGTTTTACGTGAAGTTCCTTGATGTCTTGCCCAAAAGGGGATTAGTCCAGTTACTCATGCACTCATACTTAGGATTTCTGTGGAATGGGTACCAAATTCAAATCTGGAAGTGGAGTTTCGTGGGCTGATAAACTATTATTACCCATCAACACCAACTACCACGATAAATGCCTCGTATTACTATGTCTTTTGAAATAGATTTTGAAAGAAAGGAAATTAGCATTTGAGCTAGAGTAAGAGCTGGAATTCGGTCGCCAGACTAGCAAAGTGGCACTTTTGTAAAGTTTGAACTCCATTTGAATGCCTGATCGGTGATCTCATAAAGTGACCTTAATCATATTGTAGATGGAATAGGAAGTAAAGAGACGGTCATGTTGACTATGTGGACATGACCAAGAAAATCCTATTAATCATATTCCTTAACATTGTAATCGTTTATATAATTTCTACTATATTAACCATATATAACCAAGAAAATCATGTACACGAACTAAGTTAATGCCAAGACATAATTTCCCAGAATATGAAGAAAAATCCATAAAAGAACTAAGTATTCAACTAACTCTTAAAATTTTATCTGATCCTTACCTAACTCACTGATGTACTGACTTCATTTTTAAGGCCATAATATATATATATCTTATTTATCACTGCTGAATAATACTCACGAATTAGTAATTTTATTTGAGCCGTTTTGAGTAATTTAAATACAGTTCAGTCAAAATAATAAAATGTCAAAAATATCATCCATATATTAAGTATCACTTAACCCAAACTTTAATAAATACATGAAAAACATCTCCCAAATTACATCACCCAAAGGGGACCTCCCCCACCGGTAGAGCAAACATATGGCAGCACTTCACCGTAGCTCAAGGTGTAATTCCAACAATCTCATTACGTGTTCGTCCAACAATTTTTACATCTTTGGGTAATTGAAATTGCATTTCAGTAACATAAAATTGAAGTGTGTGTGGCAGAGAATAATTTTGGCAAAATTACGGTCTCGAAAGCATTTAATTACTGTGTAAATAATTGGCTCAAATATAACCTATTGCATAACTACTGAAATCTGAAGTTAGATTTTTGTGTTTGGTAAGGCCAATTCATCAATGTATTTTTACCACTTCAAGAAGTCCAGATCAAAAACTGGTGATTTACTATTAATTTACTCACTGCATAAATTAAGAGTAATAATCACGAAGTTAAAAACACACTAATTTAATATGTAAATAGGCTAGCCAAAAATAGTTCATTACCACGGCTAAAACTGGCATGACAGATATCAATGTTTGTCGAAACAATTTCACACTTGATTATCGACATTGGAAAATCAAGATCATGTCCCATCAATGAGGAATTATATTAGGCACGTCGTAGTATAAAAATGACAACTTTGCTGGCATAAACGTATTTTAAAAATATTATAATGATGGGCTTAAAAATCCCTCAAAACTGATATCCTTCTCCCCAAGTGCACTGTTCATCATAATTCCAAAATTCCCAGCACCGTTCACGTGAGAAAATACCAGTTTGCACAGTGCACAAAATACCTTCAGACAATCCAATTTTTATAGAACAAGTTGTCCTACTATATTTATAACGTTTAGGTAACATTCTAGTGGTAAAATGATATAAGAATTATAGATAAAGGAATAAAATTCACTTGCCTGGATTTCCTCTTATTTCCCTTGGCAACATAGCAGCCCAGCCACTGTTATCCTTCTTGTGCAGCCATGGTAGTAGTAGCAATAATGGCAGCAGCAGCTGAAGTCGTCTATGGTAGCAGTAACTCCTTCACGGCAACAGTAATATCTTGCTTCCTCTCTCTCTCATTTATCTGCCTTCTCTCCTACGTGCATGAAGGCGACTGAAATTCATAGAGGAAGAGAGACGACCAGTTGAGTGAACGAGGAAGAAGAATAAGAGATTTGCAGCTGTGCATGTTTGGTGGAGAGGGAATGAATTTGCTTTTCATATTCACGGCAAATGGGGGGCCGCGCTATGCATGGGGGTATTTGGGAAGTGAATTTGGCTTTTGCTTATTATTATTAACATTAACTAAACTAATTTAAATCAGATTTATTTTATTAATTACACATGCATAAATATATATCCATATCTTATCACAGCACCTCAATTATTATTCTATAGTACTTAAAAACAGTTACCGACTGTTGGTAAGAAATTACCAAATCATCGTTCCGTCAGTCATGAGAATCTGACTCGTCCAACCTTTTAACCTAAATTAGTATGTAACAATAACTACCTTGGGTCGAGGGTTTAATGAATCTGAGACGAAATATTGATGTATTATAATCTCTTGTGAGTCCAGTAGTTTCAGCCTGAAATTGTGTATATTAGCAAACCCACATGGTGGTTTTGAAGTCTTTGCAGAGTTGGATCTTGTGGCTTTAACAAGATGGAAAAGCAAGCAGTCTTTGTTCTCATAATTTTCACATAAACATAATCGTTTATGCTGATTCATTGTTACCTTTTCTCCTCATCATGCTCACGTTGGCGCAATTTTTCACTGGTAAACTTCACAGGCACGTTGTTAACGTTGGGAAAGCACAGAGGTGAGCTTGAGAATCTATGGACAAGAGGAGAACCAGAAAGTCCGTGCCCACACGTCCGGCTTCGCCAACGTTCCCAACGAGAAGGACGCAGGAACTGATGCTGTGTGGATAAAGTTGTTAGAGGGAGATTTTGAGGGAAATCAAAGTGGTAGAAGTCGATGGGATCGGTGCTCGTATTAGTTCAGTAAGTAGTGTTATGAGGATACCTTTTAGACATTCCTTGGACATCTCGAGTGAAATATCGTGCCATCCATCCACTCGGAATGGCGTATATGGATGAATGAGTGTTATATCGCCCGATCATGTCCAACGGGTGTCTTCATACATTTCTGTAGTTAAATGACAGTGCTGTAGTTAGTGTGGATATCCGTTGTTATATGGGCAACCCTTTGTAGGTTGATTGTACAAAGTTTCTGCTTATTTTCGGATTTAATTGCTGAAATGGACTTGGTTGACCTTTTGGCTTTGAGTATTGTTATGATTTTTATTAGGAGGAGGTTCTTATATTTATCTAATAATT
>JAODPA010083989.1:0-25539 GCA_025585075.1 Nepenthes mirabilis | reverse complement strand
GTATATAATCTTTAATTATATGAAAATAATTATAAATCATGTCACAAACTTGGCTCAAAGTAGATCAAATAATAATATTTCACAAAATTTAAAATTCCAAATAAGAGCAACAATAAATCATAAATTTTAAACTCAAGTATAACAGAGCAGACATATAGATGGCCTAACAAATCAAAACTCTCATATAATCTCATCGGATATAAATTCGGACAACACAAAAACAACCTACTATCCAAATATTACAAGGGAGATAACCAAATAGTTACAACTTATCTACATAATATATCAAATTCAACAATTCTCAAAACATGATCCAAAGGCCCTCACCTGGCCGTACTAAGATGTCCAAAATACACTACCAAGATCGAACACAAATCAAAATAAAACATTCATACTCATCAAGTCAAATCTAGTTGCATCAAATTGTATCCGAACTCCTACAAATGTATCCAGCCTACTAGTCTGAAGGATAAACATGAAAACGTAAGTTGAAGCTTGACAAGTATTAGCATATACAAAAAGCAATATAAATATATATACATGTCCACAATCAGAGAAAAGGAGAGTTCAAATAGTATAAATAAATCACATAAAACGAATCATGGGGTCCAAAAATCAACAAAAAATCTGAGAGCAATCTCGTATTTAAATCATAGTTCATATCAAACATGGTCCACTCGGGACACTCATAACAAATAGTGATTTAGAATCAAATCTCAAAATCCAAATCATATTGTATAGAAAATCATGATCCGATATCATATTCATATCAAACGTATACTAAACAAATCAAAGTTTAGATCCAAAATCACAAATGAATAGATAAAGGCCGAAATGAAATCATATAAATCAAAATGTGTTTTAGAGTAAATTACATACTGAATGTATGACAGTGACCAAATTCCTATTCAAGGTCAAATTTGCTAATCTCAAATCAAAATCAAAACACCAATCCATACTGAAATACGAAGCATGCATAGTTTGGAAAACCAAAGATCTTGAAAGACTGATGTGAAGAAGGGTTACCAATATTTTCGATAACCTTAAATGAAATTATTTGCAGTTTAGCCCAGTAGATTAGGCCATTTATGAACATTGTCTTCCATAGATAGGGAACAAGCTCACTATATTTTGCCATACGTGGCATTAAGTGTAATTTTCAAGTTTATTTGATATATTAGAAAATCCAAATATATATGTATAATTTTCATAATTTCATTTCGGATTCTCACTTTTAACACAGAATGGGGTAGGTCCAGTTGCAAACAAAGCCATCTTCTTGCCGATGAAAGTGGGAGTCACACAGTCACAAATTTCCTCGCCAGGAACAAAGTCTTCCTGTCGGGAGAGGTGCCACACATCACATCCAATTTAGATCACATATTGAATCGCAAAGGTAGCGACCTCATCCTTAGCAATGTGCATGTGTACCAATACATGACCTATATAAATTTTATACTCAGTTCCATATTAATATACTGATATTGTACATATACAGATTCAAATATTTATACGGGTTTTCATAAAATTATAAAACCTCAAAATTTACAGGTCCCCAATAAATATTCCAAAATGACCAGTAAATAAGGCATGCATTTCCACAGGAAACAGATCGGATAATTAATATAACATGCAAGTACCTAAAACCTCATAATATAAGTAAACCTTATCAGATATGAAATTAAACAAAGGATAGGACTTATAGATATTTATCTTGACCTTATAATAAGTAAATCTGACAAAAGGATGTATCAAAATACCCAAACTCCACATTCTCTCTCTTCTTCCTCTCGCTCTATCTCTTCTTTGCTTCTCCTATGCAAGACTGGAAAAATAATGCCCCCTGCGCGTTTATATAGCCAATCTGGCATTTGAACACCAACTCAGGTGCATCTTGAGCACCACCATTCTGCTTTGGGTGCTCGAGCATAGCCCTCGGGTGTGCTTCTGGCACAGGCCCATTGGAATCGGCATTTAGGCACCACTCGGGCACGCTTCAGGTGCAAAACTGTAAACTATGATTCTTTTAAAATTTTACAATATAAAATTATTTCAAAAACATCAAATTAACCCAAAATCATAATAATTATCAAAATAAACCAAATAAGAATCTAGGTATTACAATTCTCCCATCCATATAGAAATTTTATCCTCGAAATTTTTGTACCGTAATATTCAAACAGATGGGAATACTTCTCCCGAACTTCATCTTCTTGCTCTCAAATTGCCTCCTTGACCAAATGATTTCTTTTGAGTATTTTAACTAATAGAATTACCTTGTTCCTCAATACTTGCTCATTTCGATCCATAATTTGAACGGAAACTTTCACATATGACAAATTCTCATCAATCTCTAATGGCTCAAATTCAATCACATAAGAAGGTTCATATGTGTATTTCCTCAACATTGACATATGAAACATGTCATGAGAATCTATCAAATTTAGAGGTAAAGGTAATCTATAAGCCACATCTCTAATCCATTCCAAAATCTCAAAGGGTCTAATGAACCTGAGTTCCAATTTTCCTTTTACTCCAAATCTTGAGATCCCTTTTATCAGAGATGCCTTCTAAAAGACATGGTTGCCATGTAAAACCTCAAATCAGATCTCCTCTTATCAACATAATTTTTTTGACGACTCTGAGCATTAATCAATCGATCTCTTATGATCTTGATCTTTTCAAATGTATCAAGAATGATATCAGGACCTAACAATATGTGATTACAAATCTTTTTTCAATTGATAGGAGACCTACATCTCCGTCCATACAATACCTCAAAAAGGGTCATCCCGATACTTGGGTGATAACAATTGTTATAAGCAAACTCGGCAAGTGGCATATAATTATCCAAATTGCCTTTTATCTCCAAAACTGACGCCCTCAACATATTCTCTAGAATCTAAATGATACTTTTAGATTCGCTATCTATTTCTGGATGAAACGCCATGCTAAATTTTAGCTTGGCAATTAACTTCTTATGCAAGCTTTCCCAAAACTTCGGTACAAACTTCAGACCACAATCTGACACTATCAAAGTTGGACCACCATGCAGCCTAACAATCTTATTGATATACAGACGGGCCAACTTATTCTTCAAATATATCATCCGAACCGGCAAGAAATGAGTAGACTTTGCCAATCTAGACACAATAACCCAAATAATATCCAGATTCATTGCCGCCCTCGACAAACTCAAAACAAAATCTATCGAAATATACTCCCACTTCTAACTCAGAATCGACAAAGAATGCAAAAATCCTGAAGGATTCTTATATTCAGCCTTCACCTACTAACACACGATATACCTTGTTATAAACACCGCAATTTCTCATATCATAATCCTCCAACGGAAATTCTTTCTCATATTATGATACATTTTATTTATTCTAGGATGAATCGTATATCTCAATCTATGAGCCTCATTCAAAATTTTCTCATTCAACTCCTCAATATTTGGAACACAAATCTTATCTCGAAAATGAAGAATTCCATCGGCTTGCACATTAAAATTTGCCGACGACTTATTTCCCAAATCCCCAGTAATCTCTGTAAAATGCGAATCACTTATCTAATTCTCTTTAATTTTCTCAGAAATCATTGGCTGCACCTAAAGGTATGATAACATTATCCTTGACTCCTAGAAGTGCAGCCGAACAATACAGCTATTCATTCCGTCCAATATTTCTCACTCTTTGATCATCAAATGAGCTACTAAGCCCAAAGACTTTCGACTCAAAGTATCAGCAATTATATTAGATTTTCTTAGCTAATATTGATTCTCATAATCATAATCTTTTAATAGATCTATCCACCACTGCTACCACATATTCAGCTCTTTTTGTGAAAATAGATATTTTAAATTTTTATAATCTAAATATATTATAATTTCTTTCCATACAGGTAATGTCTCCAAATTATTAATATGAAAATCATAGCCAATAACTTCAAGTCATGAGTGGGATAATTCTGCTTATAAATTTTCAACTGTCTTGACTTATAGGCTACCACCCGATCTCACTTCATCAAAATACATTGTAAACCTTTCTTGGAAGCATTGCAATACATAACAAATCCATCCAATCCATCAGGGATTGACAAGATTGGTGCTGACATCAATCTTCTCTTCAACACGTAGAAACTATCTTTACAATTATCATCCGAAATAAAAACTGTCTTCTTCTAAGTCAACCAAGTCAAAAGCATTGCAATTCTCTAAATTTTTTTCAAAAACCAGCTATAAGAAGAAATTCTGCAGCTTCGTAACATTTGTTAATCTCTCCCAATTAGCCACTTCTTTTACCTTTTTCGAATCCATAGATATACCACTGTTGGAAATGATATGACCTAGAAATAAAACTTTTTTTAATCAGAACTCGTACTTCTTTAACTTGGCATACAACCGCCTCTCTCTCAAAATCAACAATGCAGTCATCAAATGGGCCTTATGCTCCTCAATATTTCTTGAATAAATCAGGATGCCATTAATAAAAACTGTCTTGAAAGCCATCTTTGAGACATCCTTTCAGTTAATCATCAAATCATGGTATATCGAATACAGATCAATATTAGAAAACACCCAAACTCCTTACAACTAATCAAATAAATCATCAATTCTTGGGAGGGGATGTTTGTTCTTAATTGTGATTTTGTTCAACTCTTGATTATATATATATAATCTCATTGACCCATTTTTCTTATTTACAAATTGTACGGGATGGCCCCACTGTGAAATACTAAATCAAATGAATCCTTTTTCCAACAAATCCTGTGACTGTTGCTTTAACTCCTTCAACTCAGATGAGCCTATTCTATACGGAGCCCTTGATATCAGCCCTAACCCAAGCACCACATCAATAGCAAATTCGATCTCCTAATCCGAAGGAAATCTAAGAAAATCCATCGGGAAGACATTATTAAACTCTTAGAAAATTGGAATGTTCTCAATGGCCACAGGATAGCTTCTAGATGTGGTCAAATATGTCAAAGAAGTTTTGCACCCTTCTTGCATCACATGGTTTGCATGAAGGGCTAAAATTAATCCCATAGTTTCCTTTCCAATTCTACATTGGAACTCAAAGGATTCATACCCTGAAATACAAAATAAAATAGATTTATGGAAATAGTCTACAATAGCGTAATAACATACTAACCAATTCATCCCCAAATAATATCGATGTCTGACATATCCAAAAAAATCAAATCGGCCAACAATTTATAGCCACTAGTCCAAATTTGGTATTGGGGATATATAATATCAGCCATCAACGATCTACCCATTGGGGTAGACACCATCAAAACACTTTTTAGAAATTAGGGAGGCACACATAAATTATACACAAATCTAAGGGTCATGAAAGAATGCATAGCCCCGATTGTGATGTCTATGTTTAGCATGTCTAGAGGATCACTATGCTTGGGTTCTTGACGTAAAGGTTGTTATATCCCTATCTCTTGTAAACTCCTAAAGGGATAAAACAACTCACACATCATGGTCACCTATCACTCTCTCCTTTTATCTCTATCATTAATCAAATGATAGTGAAGAATATCGACTGTAACCAAAATCACTGCTTTCTCATTACTTCCCGTCACGATTAGTGGAAGCCCTATGCTGTTTTGAAGTCTTTGATAGATTTTTAACTCTACAATAGCTGTTGAAAGTTTTTGACAAGTTGTTCAGACTCGAGGCTGACTCTCCACAAGATTTTTTCAAAATATTTGGTGTGTTTATAGTGAATTTGATAGTAGATATATGATTTGCAAAGTTGTGGTTATTTTCATATTCAAATATGAACGTATATCTGAACTTCTTGACATTTTTTGGACTTTTCCTACCCTATCTCCTATGTCATGTATCTGACTGTATTCTGTGCCATGTCTGGTGTTAGCCATGTTCACATGGGTGGAGGAAGCAAGGCCAAATGCTGATTCAACCTTTTATAGTTACTCTTATATATTGAGTATGTTACTTAACCGGAATTTACACTTCTTTTTATTATTTGATTTTTGTCAAAATAATGGAGCATGTTTAAACTTGAATGCATTTTAGCTTTGACTTTCTTTATAACAGTTACATTTTGCTGGAGTCAATTAAATTTGAAGCATCCAAATCAATCAATAATTTCCTACCCTTCTTTTGGAGTCAATAAAGAATTTAGATATCCAATCAATCAGTAACTACACTAATTGGTTCTTTGAGAAAACGAAGTTGTTTAAGGAAATATGTCATTCAGTGGCATTTCTCTCTCTCCCCATCCTCTCAACTGCATCCACCACTCAAGATTTCCTTCATCCGACTCTCAAAATTGCCTCCTCATCTTCACACTACTAAATCATCAATCTCCCTTCCAATCTTTGAAATAACCCAGCAATCTTTTTTTCCATTTCAATGAGGAAAACTTATCAATGGGATTGCACAGAGTGCCAACTACAGGTTGATGGCCTCAAGCAGCGAGTAGCTGTCACATTTCCAAGAATCTGTCATGAACGAGGAGTGAACATGAGGGACCAACATCTCAGTAGCATAGCATCTAAAGCTTTAAATGAGACTTCATATCCAAAATGTGTCTAGAAAGTCCTCGATGAACTAGCACAAAATCCACCAAAGTTGGCCTTAGCAATGATGTCCCTTGTGAGGTTGAGAGACACCTTCATTTGTTCTGCTTCTTCACTTGCTTTCCCATCATGCCTCTTTAATGTTCAGATTGAAACAACAAAATCAAATTTTGATTTGGTTGTCGTTTGATGCTCAGGGTTGAGTGATCTTGACCACTATTTTAGGATCTAGTGAGAATTATAGGCACATTTTATTAGCCCAACAGTGTCACCATGTTTAGGATCTTGGAAATATGAGAGTTGCTATAAGCTACATCTTGTAAACTCAAGGGCTTAATCAAACCACACTTAAAAATTGTCACATTTCTGAATGACCCAAAGTTTCTTTGAGGTAGTTTTGTTAAGTCTGCTGAGCCCATTCCAAATATTTTATGTTGAACTCTTATTTTGTATCCCGTTTGCAGCAACTAAGGCTAAATGCTGAGTTAATGCATCATTGGTTATTTAATATGTGTGTATTTTTATTTCTAAATTTTTGACTTCATTTGAGTTTTTAGGGAAGTGAGTATTATGACACCACTAAGGTTACTAAATTGTGAACTGGATGCCAGAGAAACAACTGAAAATGTCTCTATGTATTGAGGGTATTCCTGCACATATCTTCCACACATGCAATATGGGAGACATTGTTTATTGCGTTTCCTTTTTAATAAAATATAATTTTTAGTCAATTAATAATTTCTATTATTTTATTCAATCGTAATTCTTCTTGAGTCAATATCTAGTCAATCGCGACGTGTGATATATGTTTTGTGGAACCAACCAAAGTGTTTTTCGGAAATGACATATTATTCAGTTATGTCTCTCCCCCTCCCAATTCTCTTGCATGCATCCAACGATCCCTCTCCCAATTCTCTTGCTTGCATCCGACGACTTTAGCCTCTCCATCTGAACTTTCTCAAAAATGCTTCATCTTCTCCATGAATCACTCCATATTTCTCTGTGCATCTTGAATAACAGTACATTGCATCTCTCTCTCTCTCTCTCTCTCTCTCTCTCTCTCTCTCTGTTTGAACAAGTGATGGAAAATCATCGAGAAGCGAAGATTGCCTATAGTTCCCAACTATGGTTTGGGTGGCAGTCCAAAGCAAGAATTAGCAGTCACATCTCTAATAATGTAGCAGGAGCAGACAGTGATGTTACCAATGATGGTATTTTCTCTGGTGATACCTTATTCCATTCTCATTTTTTGTTTCCAATCTCGGTATATTGGTTTCTTAGCTTATCTAGGGTTTGAGAGTAGAATCATAAGATTTATTTTAGGTTTGTTTTCTTTTTCCCCGTTTGGTATGCTTTTGGTGATTTGGATTGCGTACCACGTTTATATAAGGTGAGCTTTTACAGTGATGCGAAATGTGAGGGCTAGTGATCCTTCTGGCATTTTGTTGGCATGTGAATGTTTAATACTCTGTACCTGCTGGTGGATCTCGTGCTAACATTACATACTATTATATGTTTTTTTCTTAATGAAGGCTTGGACTTCTTCAAAGATTTCAATCTTATGCTCCTCTTTGCTGACATGGAACTACATGGCTTCAACGGACTGCTTATATTTCCAGGTTTCCATAAGTACCAGCAATTAAATTGATTTAATGTTGTTTTGAGATATCTGAACTCTGCCTAGCAACTTGAAGTTCAAAAGACTTAAAATGTAGTCTCAGATTCCTACGTCATCTTTGTACATTGAATCTGATATGCTGTAACTTGAAAAAAGTGGAGTTTACTAGCTGTTTTTGAAGTATTAGAAATAAGACACTTGTGGTTACAATGGAAGTTGCTCCTATTTGCTTTGTTAGAAGCCCCTTGTTCTAATCATGATGAGCTCCCCAAACCCTGTTATGATTGACATACAGAGGTCTTTATATTTTGTCTCCATAGTGCTATCTTCTACACTTGGAAAGTTACTATAGCTATTAATATGTTGCTTTGACTCCATAAAACGATTGAGGTTATGAAGTATGGGTTATCTTGGATGTGGTTTTTTTACTTGTAAAAGTCTGATTGAGTTGAGATCTCTATTATCATCCCCGCCCTTGGATGTTGCTGGATTTTAGCATTTCTTCCTCATCTTCTTCCCTTTTCCCTCCCCAAAATATTTCTTGTTAGAGATTTATTACTTTTTGTTTGGTTTAGCTCCTGTGAAGTTTTGGTATTCAACCAAGAAGGGGCAAACAACGGCAGTATGGAATCCTATTTTTGGTGATGCTGGAGATGAAAGAGATTAAATTTAGGGTCTCAAATAGACAGATTGAGCAATCTACACACACGTGGATAGATAAGCTCTTAGTGAGCCTTCTGTGAGCCAAGGTTACTTGATAATTGGTTTGAGAAAGGTGAATCCTTTTGCCAATCAATCACACTTGGAAAATATGATGGTGCTAAGGTCTATCTGTGATAGCGGATGGCATAAAGTTAAATGTCTGTTTATCTACATCCTGAAGAATTTCATGACTGGGTAAGCATGATGAAAATCTCTTTAATATTAAAGGGGCACCTGAAAAACTGGGTGTTAAAGTTAGTGACCACCGGATTGTGTTGTTCTATGTCAGCGTAGTGGGGGAATTTATGAGATTCATTTTCACAAAAGGGAAGTGATGGGTCCAGTAGTATAATGGGCCAATCCAATCCCAGGCCCAATTATTAGCATACAAAGAAGAGCGAGGGCTCAATAAGTAATGACCAAAGCCCCAGGAAGGAGACCGATCTAGCTTGGCCGAGTCGAGGCCTGATAACAATTGCAACGACCAAGTTGAGGCCCAGAGAACGATGGGCTAAGGGGACAAACATCGAACGGCCCAGCTGGCAACACAAATAGACAAACCAATCAGGAAGCCACTCGGTTAGGCGGCCGACAGTGCGGTCAGAACATGCGCTTGCAGTGGTTAGAGTACGCGTACGTAGGAGCCGCTTACAACCGTCGTTGTAATAGTCTGACGGATGCGTTGAGGGGACTACTCACGACCACATCACCATCACAAGACGACAACTAACGTGGCGGCCCTGGTCGTCACCAGGGTAGGTTGGCTAATCCTGGCCAAACACCTATGACAGGCCTTGGCGCCAAAGCCTTCTCTATGAAATATTACAAATACTCCTCACCATTGCAGGAGAAAAGGGAGAGAACTCTTGAACACACATAGGATCCCTAATTGAATAAATCCTCGAGTGAGATACAAAAGTTAGGAAAGAACCAAGCTCTTTTTCTTGAACACAACTCTTCCTCCTCTTTAAGTTGCTTTCAATTGAGCGCATCCTAGTGAGCCACTCACTGAGTGCAACATTTCGAAGCCCAATCCTCCATCTTTCTAAACTGCTCCCCATCAAGCACATACAGGAGCCCAATCCTCCTCTCACATCCCCCTCATACGTGCATCTTTATATTTTCTCATATTCTCTCATCTTTTTATTTCCTTGGAATGATTTCTGACTTGAATATTGGATGATAAACCGGGGACTGAGTCCTGCCAATTTTTTAACCTTTTGTTTGTTATTTGTGGTATGTAGATTCAGGTTAACAAAGACGAAGATTGGACCTGCTCCAATTCGACTCGTAGTAAAAAATGGAGTGACTCCATAATCAGTACTACAATCCGGATTTAGGATGCATCATTGATGCCGCCTGTGGGAACTTGACTGAAAGTTTGATTACCACTCGCCAACTGAACGAGTACGGCCAACGCCAATGTTCTAACACACACCTCAGCTAGAACGTCACCTCTTTTAGTGGCGACCCCCAGGGGTAGCCGGGGAGGCATGCAGCCTACCTTGGATGTGCATGCGGCTGGGGGCTCTTTCTGCGCCCATGCAACGTTGGGGGAGCTAAAGGAAAGCGCAGCCCACCGGATCTTGTCTTATCAATTTGTCGACCCTGGCATTAGGGAGGATTCAAGTGGAAGGGCCTGCTTCTAGAAGGAGGTTTGACTTGCTCCCAGAGCATCGAGCCAAAGCCCAAGGCAAGATCCACACCGCTCCCATGGAAACTAATGGCTCCCAAACCGTGGAGAAGCCTCCCGCAGTGCCCCAAAGCCGTGCGTTGGTAGTTTCATGGTCCAGCATCCCTCTCCGAACCATTCAGGGATGAGGACACCCCTCAGCGTCTTGGGGGTTGCATCCTCCCTTTGGACGGAGGAGAGGGCGAAGAAAATGTGACAGTATGAGTTTGAGGGAGATGTTGACAGAGACTCCACAAACCTGGGAAGGTTGCCGTTCGTGATGGAAATTCAGTCTCAGACGCTCATTGGAGAGTTTTAAATACCACCCATGGAGCCTTATAGTAGGAACTCCGACTTGGTCGACCATCTGAACTATTTTCGAGCCTTGCTAGGCTCCCAGGGCCTAAGTGAAGCCGCCATGTGTTTGTGCTTCTCCATGATCCTCAAAGGAGATGCTCGGGTTTGGCTCTATCACCTCTAACTAGGCTCGATTCGGATGTTCCAAGAGCTCGCCGACAGTTTTTTGTCGCACTTCACTGCCAACTGGAAGAAGAGGAAGGGAGACCGCGCAGGAATTTGGGATTCCAGCAGGCGACCGAGGAAGGAACCCAAAGCCCGTAGGGGGCTTAGAATCTTGAGCCCGAATCCCCTGAATGATTCCTAGACCAACATCCTTATGAGTATCTTGGATGAGAAGTTTTTAAAGTTGTTAAAGCCTGTCAAGGACCTCGAAGGCGGGAGACCCATTGAAGTATTGCCGCTACCATCGGTCATCGGGCCACGACACTGAAGACTGCCAAACGTTGCGAAAGGAGGTCGAGAGTCTGACCAAGATGGGGCACCTCGTCAAGTTTCTGCAAAGCCCTGGGTAGGCTGCCAACATAGTAGGGCAAAGGTGGAACTGGGGGACACTAGGAATTCTTAAGCTAGCAAGCCTCCCCTGCACGATGGCCTCATCCCAGCAAGGGTTATGTGGCGTAGCCTCGGGATCAAAAATCTTCATCCACTTGGCAACCCTGGCACTTGAGATGGCAAACGGAAGCTTGAGGTACAGCAGCGAACTATTAATGGCTGGCCTCACGGTGTTGTGACCCATGAACAGCGCCCTGATGATCTGAGCTGGGAGACCTAGCCCTGTGGAGAGAAGAGACAATTGGCGAGACCGCCAATAGGAACGAACCACCTCCTCAAGCTAGGAAGGGCTATCCCTCATTTTAGCAATCCTTTGAAATGGGGCAAAAGGGCTACGCACCCAAGGCGATAAACTAGCCCCACGATTGGCGCAAAGTGCTCTCACCTCGGGAGGCACCACTCACTACCACATGTCGAACCTAGACACATCTAACATACATCATTGGACATGCTTGTAATGTGTACCATGTTTGAATTAATAAAATAGCTGCTATATTTATCATACGTTTATTTGCATTAATGCTTGCATGACATTGCACAAAATCCAATGGCCTAGGCTGCCCCTAAGTCGGGTGAGTTGTGGCTCGCTCGTAAATTGACCTATGAACGATCAAAGAAAACTCAGTCCCGTCTTCTAAGCGATCCAGATGTGGTTGAATTTGAAGCTTGACTCTAGCAACCAAGTGGCCCAACTGTGGTCAAATTTCACGACCCAGGGGGCTCGCAGACCAAGCGTCGAATCCCCCATTAGGTGGCCATTAAAACCTTAGGGGACTTCTTCAAGCATATGTGTGGCAACTCCCCTTTGAAGGGACGAGTACCATCAGCCAACTATGGTCGGTGGGCTAGGTTCAGATGCATGTAAGCTATGATGTCCTCCAGACAGGATAGAGCACTAACATGGTAACGTGCAGGCAATGACCTAAGATTCTCCTAGAGCCCGGTGGCCTCAGCTTAAAAACCCCGTCACTTGTGATCATGCCGCAAAGTTCCCTAGAGAGAACGAGCATGGTCGGGCTAAGGCACCTAAGAAAAAAAACAGAGGCAATGATTACCCTAAGAACAGTAGTGCCAGTGAAAATGCTCACGTTGGCCAACCTGTCCTATTGCAAAACAAAGACATGTAGCGGTTGCCCACCCAAGAAAGATACGAAAGTTGCCTTTCACGTCCCGTATTCTTATATTTATATTAATCATAGGGAACGTGTACTTAACCTAATAATCTGTAAATCATATTAAATTATAATACACAGGATCCAAAATAATGCCAATCATTAATGACTTTGATATTCATTTAACAATAATATGAATACAGCTTGTAATAAGGAAATATACCAATTAACATCCCAATATTCATTTTATAAAATTGCACCAAAATTTACATGATAACCATAAAAGATTCACAAACATATTTCTAAACTACTGATACTAAAATTTACATTTCTGAGATATTTATAAATTTATAAATTCTTTCATCATTATTTAAACTAAACTATTTACATCGCTACTGATTACTGTATACGTAATGGTTATTCTTTAATTTTTATTTACTAGGCTTGAACTCCTGCGAAGTATCTAAAGGGAAAGAAAATAGTAAGAGAATGAGCCAAATACTTAGTAAGAACATAATAGTCAAAGACATGTATATTTATATTTAAAATAATTCATAAGGAAGAATAGGGATCATGATGCACGTAAAAGTACATGTATACTTTCAGAACATTTTTATGATGCAATTGACCTTTTTTTTATTGTACTTAATTCTTATTACTTGCCAGTACATTCTTACCTTGCATATCCTAAGGAATCGGGGCTAGCAGGCCTTACAAGCTAACGGCGCATTTGATCGATGTCTAGATTGTGTTTACTCCACACAATCAAAGGTTAAAATCGCATAATACAGTGATACTTTCTTCCTTATTTATATCCCGAAGACAAGATAGTACTACCTATTGTCTCCTGGTAGACTGGGCCAAAATCACACAGCGATACTTATTTAGACAACGATCTACATTATAATATCTTAAGGTATGTCGGAGAATACTATCCGCTGAAATAAATCCTCGGTTCAGTTTCTTTATTTTTTAAAATTTCGTAGTGAGAACCCTTATTCATAATCTTACTTTTTTTTTCTTAATTTTCTCATCTTAAAGAAAATTCATATTTCCTTGGTATCATATTGGCTTCCACTCATACATAAACTCATGCATAAACATATCATATACATTTGTAATGAAATCATGATAAAATATATCGTATATTTTCATAATAAAATCATATCAATGCATAACATAAGTTCTAACATATGCTGGACTTACTTTTAGACAACATATTATTCGATTCCCGATCCATAAATTTCATAATTTACTAGTTCACTAATTGGTTCGGTTCAATTTTATCTCTTTAATCGGTTTGATCACAAATCCGATTTCTGGATTGGTTTGGCTTTTCATAATATTCTGCCGGTTATATCATGTGAGTCGGTTCACTATTATCCATATAATAAGTGGCCAGTTCATTATTTTAAAGGAGCATGTATAAAGACCGATTCACTTACCAAATTAGCTGATTCTTTAAAAATCCGTTTATTAAATATCTTTAACATCTGATTCTTATAATGGCCAACCGATTTATATGATGTATCGCTTGATTACTAATTTAACATACCATATATGGCCGGTTTATTATTTATTTCCTAGCTAATTCACATTAAATTAGCAAAATAAGCAATTAGGTACCATAGGCCGTTTCAGACTAATATTTCGATTGGTTCGGGGTACTGGTTTAGGGTTATTTATTTTTGAGGCTATAATATTACATTAGTAAGGATGTTTCATCTTTTTGTGGTCAGTTTAGGGCCGGTTTAGTAGTCGGTTTAGGCAACCCAAATTTCATCATCAACAAGGTGGTGTTTTAGCTACTCTAGTGGCCGATTTAGGGCCAATTCAATGGCCAATTCCGGTCAATTTTTACATGTTATTACTTTAACATTATCTTAACATTCTTAAATTTGTTCCGGTGCCGGTTGGGCTGGTTCAACTCAGTTTTATAGCTGCAATTTTTCAGCATCAGCAAAATACTGAGGCTGATTCTGTCATGGTTTCAAGGGTCCGGTTTAGTGGCCATTTCAAAGTATTTTCGGAAACCATTTTATATGATGATAGATCAACCCTCGTACAAAATAATATATCCGGGTTTGCTGTTGGATCAACCAGTTCATGGCCAGTTTAGTCCACCAAAGTGGACTGTTAGATTTGCATCAGCATTAGCAAGGATGTAGGGGTGAGGTTTGCTGTTCATTCGGAGATCCGGTTCGGTGGTCCATTCAACCCATTTTTATGAGCTGATTTTACACAATCTTAATAAGGGTCTTAACTAATTGATGACCAATTTTGAGCCGGTTTGGCGGTCGGTTGGTGGCCGGTTCAGCCGATTTTTCCAAGTTGCCAATTTTAGTATCAGTAAATAGGGGTCGGTTCAGCTGTTATTTTGGGTTCAGTTCAGTAAGCAATTGAGCTCAATTTTACGAGCTGTTTTGTCACAATATCAATAAGACATTTATCTTGATGGTCACCAAATTTGGGCCGGTTTGGAAATTATTAGGGGGCCGGTTCATCCAGATGACTGTATCTGATTCAACTACTAATCCTGGCTTCAGGATTTTAGCTGACATATTACTGAACATGGGCCCGGTTCAGTGACCAATTCACTTCGAAAAATTGCTTTCCATATATTTTCAAAATTAGTATACAATTTTGGATCGGTTCATATAAATTTTTCAATTTTATCCGTACCCGGTGCAAAGTTATACACTGATTTTGTGCTAAAAACTGCATCCTGATGCAACTTGTTCGGTTTAGTGATAATTTTTCAAAGGCTGGACCGGTCAGATTTTCAAGGGATATTTATATACCATCTTCATGACATCATAGATGGTTCATTAAAGTATTTATATAATTTTTTAAAGGGTTTGAACTGATCAAAATCATAGAGAAAATCAGTAGAAACAGCAAGCCTTTGATTTTATCGGTTCAAACTGTCAGTCGATGTTAAACACCTTGAACCGGCTGGTTTCATGAGGAATTTTTCCAAAATAAAAATATGGTGATTTAGCCAACATATTAAGGTATCTTCATTAAAATTTTTGTGAGATAAATCGGCCACTAATAATATGTAAAAATTAGCATATCAGTAAGCATGATAGCAGGTTGCAGAATTTGAACTTCATGATGCATGTTTTTAAATTTTGGGAATTCAAACATGGTAACGACATTTCAAGCATTGGATCAATAATACTTGAATTTAACATCAAGAATTAACCAACAAATCAAAGAAGGGAAGGAGTTCTTGCCTAGAAGTATTTTTAATTTAATTTTGAATCTTAGCGGCCAACCAAGTCTTCTTGGTTCTGATTCAGCTTTCTTCCTTCTGTTTTGCTCTGATTTTTCTCTTGCCTCAACTTGGTTATCTTCCCTCTTTTCTCTATTTATTTCCTTTCCAATATGCTTAGTCATCACCTATTGAATTTGGAGTTGCCATGTGCCCCCATAAAGTGGTAAATTCTTAGTTTTCCAAGCCATGCAAAAATACCAAGGTGGCTCTTTCTTATTTAGCCACTTGTAGGAGTTTCATTTGGAGGTTAATTTTTTTTATATGTCTTAGTCCCTCATTAGCCTCGTGTGCCTATTCACTTTTTATGCCATTTTTTACTTTTTAATTAATTAATCACTTGGTAAAAAGAAGAGAGAAATTGAGCTGCCGGCTGTTGCCATGTGCAGCAAATGGAAATTGCTGCATTATGCAGCTGGTTTTCTTCTAATATTTTGGGAAACTTAATTAAATTTAGGGGCTATTATGTATGTACTAATGTCTAATGTCATGTAGGGGTTGTATTCTTATTCAATTGTTGGAAACTTTGGTTGATTTTTCAAGTTGTTGCTACTCGGGTGATGGATTACTTCCTTGCGGAATTTACTGTGCTGAATTTTCTAAGTGTGTGTGAGCTTGTATGTTTGCAATATATATAATTTCGCTTAATTAATTTAATTCACACTATATTTAATCAATCTAGCTAAGTCTGGTTGCTAATCGGGTGTAATTTTGGTAACCGGATTATCTTGTCGTCAACTGAAATTTATGTGATTATTAATCGATAAAAATTTATTAACCGAATTACTTCCGTATTATTTATTCTATCGTTTATTAACTGAAATTAAAGTCGGTTTTATCAAATAAATTTTTATCGTATTTCGGTGTGAGTTCCTGGCTTCTAAGTTTTTATTATTCATTAACATTAATTTTACATAAATTAATTTAGCTTACCGAATTATGAATAATGAAATCCCGGTCCTTATACTGCCTGTTGATCTGAAGGGGGACCATCCTCTGCCCTGAGGCTCCCTGTGAAGTACCGTATTTTCAATCAAAAATCCGATAGAGTTTTGGTTGTAATACAGTCGTCAACCTAATATAAAACCTGTACAACAAATATACAACCACAACACATCTCAAGACAAGATCCGAAAGCCACAATAAACAGGTGGCACCGACATCATAATTCAAATTATGTTATCGGCTTAGATAAAATACCACTAGGTATCTAAATAAATCGTAAGAACCTACAGAAGCATCTACATCCATCAAATACAGTAGAAATTAGACTACATAAACATCATCATCATTATCATTATATATTATACATATACATCAATATACAAATCATCTCAATGAACTAAATACTCCATGAGGAAGGTGCAAAATTACAAAACTAAGCCCACAAAGTTCTTCCTCTAAGATCTACAGCCTAATCAACTCCTAAGCCCTACTTTGCCACATTAGGCTGATGCTCGTGCTTATTTGAAGGAATAAAAATAGTAAGGGTGAGTTAAATGTTTAGCAAGTGTAACATAATCAAGGACAATATATAATATATTCAAAGTAAAACAGGGATAAGAATAGGAGCAATATGTATGGATGCATATATATGAAACATTAGCAAATGCACTTTTCGAAATATATTTATCTTTTTCGTTTTACTTATTTTTTCTTTGGGTTCTAAAACATGCAGAAATTTTATTATCTTTGTGGATCAGAGTCAGTAGGCCTTACCAACTAACAGTGCGGGAGAATGAGGAAAGAAATGTGTTTATTTCTACACATTTTAAAGCGCATAACCATGTAATTTAATATCCTGTGGCGAGCGGTATACTTTTAACCCGATATACGGGGACATATAACATATGCTACCATGTCCCCCATGGTCTAGAGGCAATCCTCATGCTTCCATAGTAATATCTTAAAGCATGCCAAGAAATATCATCAGCTATAATATATAGTCAAAATAATTCTTGAGTCTCTATTGTAATATCTATGGCATGTCAGAGAATACTATCATCTGAAATGTAAATCTGTGGTCCAGGTTTCACAATTTCTTATTCTTTGAAGGAAAGTTTACCAAACTTCTTTCACAAAGTTCTCTTTCTGGGAGAATGGATTATACACATATCAAATTGTGGTATTCTCTTTGTATACTTACATAATTTTTATATTTCTTGTGGGTTTAAGTCTTCTCATGACTTAAATTATCTGCATGAACATCATAAAGTATAAAAAAAATAGAAATTCTTACCACTATGAGCCAAACATGACTTTAAAACTTCTAGACAATAAATTTTCTTTACAAATACACATATCGTAATTTCCGGAATATACAATTGAGCATATACAATTACATATGATTAAATACCAATTAAACAAAATGGAATCATGCAAAAGCCTCAATTAATACGGGTGAACAGTGCCAGGCACGGGTTTAGGGTCCCGTATGTACAAAATCAGACAAAACTTAGAAAGTCAGGCACCCAATCGGTAAATAACCATATTCAAGATATGAGTTTTTATTATCTAAAGTCTAATCATATATAAAACTCAAAATAATTGGATAAACGAGGTCCGGGCGCAGGTTAGGGTTCCGGCAAACGTAATTTCACATAAAACTATCAAATTGAATATCTAATCGATAAATTAACATATATAAGGTATGAGTAATGATATTCTAAAGCCAATTGAGACAAAAGCCCTGAAAATGGGAGGATGAAGGCATTCAGGCATAGGGTTAGGGTTTCAGGATGCACAAAACCGTGCGAAAACGATGAATTGGACAATAATTTGATAAATTCCTGTGCCCAAGTAGGAGAAAAGAGAGAGAACTTTTGAATACACAGAGAATCCCCGACTGAACAAACCCTCGAGTGAGATATAAGAGCCAAGAAAGAACTGAGCTCTTTTTCCCGAACATAGCTTTTCCTCCTCCTCTTTAACCCGCTTTTAGTCGAGTGCATCCTAGTGAGCTACTCACTGAGTGTAATACTTCGAAGCCCAATTTTCCATCTCTCTAAACTGCTCCCTGTCGAGCACATATAGGAGCTCAATCCTTCTCTCACATCCCCCTCATACGTGTATCTTTGCATTTTCTCACATCCCCTCATCCTTCTATTTCCTTGGAAGAATTTCTGACTTGAACGTCAGAGGATAAATCGGGGAGTGAGTCCCGCAAATCCTTTGATCTCTCGTTCGTTGTTTGTGGTGCGTACGATCCAGGTTAACAGATATGGAAACCAGACCTATTTTAATTCGACCTGTAATGGAAAATCGAGTTGCTCCCTAATCCGTTCTATAATACGGATTTTGAGACGTATCAAGAAGCATAGATTATTTCTTGGAAAAGGTGAAGTTTCCTTAAAGTGAAATTTGTCCAATATACCTTGCTCTATCTTTTTCCCTTTGCCCAATCTTTATATGGATAGCTTCCATATGAATGACTGTACTGAGGAGTTCTATACTCTTCTAGCTTTGAATGACATCTTGCTACAAGGCACTTATATCTTCTAAATAATTCCCATAGGAGATCTCGAGTCATTTCCTCAAACTTTCTTTCTAAAAACAAAGTCAACATCATAGAAAATTTTCCACGATCAATAAGAAATCTGAAGGTTTATTTGTTCCTTAAGAATAAAATTTAATGCTTTGATCCATTGTCAAACTCTTTAATAAATAATATAAACATTTTGCTTGATACTGTAATACACCTTAAATATTCAACACGTGACCTGATTAAATATGTACATAGTATAGCATATTAGAATCCAAACTAAGTTATATTAATTTTTATATAATTTTTCTTGCATTCTTAATTTTTTGTAGGAATTTATTTGAATTTAGTTTAAATTTTAACATTATAAGAAAACTAAATAATCTCATTGTGAAAGTTTGAGACCTTTAATGTATACTAATATTGAATGCCAAAAAGCTCAAAACTCTCCATATAGGGGAATGAATTCTAGCAATTTTCTTTAATATCCGATTGTTGTCTATTGTTATTAATTGCTTGCTTGTGCTTCTGCACTTTCAATTCCCGACTTACATGCATTCACCATATTTGACACTGGTGAACTTTTTGCGGTTGTGTCCTAGGATTGACCCTAACACTTAAAAATGTGCTCGAGGTCGACTTGGCTAGCATTTGATACCCAATGGAAATGGGCAGTGGCTATAAAATTCAGACTGTGACACTGCACAGGTGAAGTAGCGAACCTCTAAGCCTAAGCCCGCTGTACCACATATCAAGCGAGGTGGTGAATCATGTTCCTGTACCCATAGTACAAACCAGTACGAACCCAGTTCCTAGTAACAGTGCTGACTGCTGCTTTCACAAACCAATGTTGCCGATTCTCCCAGACTGTTTGCACTCTTTAACTTCAGCTTTTGTAGTACTCTCTCACCACCTCCTTTGAGTGATCGGATCACACTTAAAATAAGATGGCTTCTGGTTTCAGATTCTGCTTTGCACAACCCACAAATGATCTCTCGTATAAGTCCCATCGACATCAACCAATCCTTGTTTCTCAGTCTTTCTGCCAGTGTGGCATGCCTTGGTACATGCCCTTGTCCCAAGCAGTCTTGTGCCGTTCAGCTTTATGTATGCAATTCAGCAGGCTGCATTGCCATCTTGTACAGAGTATTCACCATTTGAAATCAAATTCCATCTGCATCAGCCATATGTTGAGTTTCATGATGTTTTGATTTCTATCAATGCCTATGAGTTAGATTCAAATAATTTTGGTGAATCATGTGAAGCAGTGTGGCCTTACTCTGCACTTCTACTTATTTTAGCCACTTATTTAAGATCAACAGCCAATTTTCCGAAATCTATTTTTTATTTCAACTTATTTCGAGTAGCAAGGAAACCATTGGGGTAATTGAATAACTTTTTTCTTTCAGCACTTTTTTCAGTATACAATTTTTTATAAAATCCATTTATCAAAATTATTTGTCCCTTGTCTTAATCTACTTTTTGCTAGATTTTTCAATATTTGTAGAAAACCTTTGATTAGTTTTAGACTAGAATCCAACTTCTCGAGGGTACCTATTTTGATTATGCAATATATTTGTTCCAACTCATGTAGAAGTGCTTTGTTTGGTAGTAATCTGTCTTATTAGTGGCTCCTCTTTTTCTTTCATTATATTTTATTGACAAATTAAAATGCCAATCCATATTACAGGTATAAATTTAGAGATCGAAACAAATAACTAATCTATCTTATCAGTGGCTCCTCTTTTTCTTTCATTATATTTTATTGACAAATTAAAGGATAGTGATGGTGTTTAAAATTGTGTATTTCTCTTGTTATGTTTGATTACTTATTCCCTCCACATTCCTTGGCAATTTAAACGGTGAAATGGCTTATAGTAGTAAACAACTAACAAAGTGTGTTAAAAATAATAACTCCATCATATTGTATAAAAATGGCAGTCAAGTTAGCATAATAGAAAATATTCTCATATTATTTTCCTGACAAGTTCTTTTTTTTTTTTTTGGTAAGTTATTTTCCTGACAAGTTCACTAGAGAGAACTACATGCAACAAATAAAAAAGGCATGAGAAATTATTAGTGGTCGTTGACCACATGGTCCCTTTCTCACAAATTTAGGTTTATGTTTGATCTCACTATACATTTGTAATAACAGGACTATGTGGTGCTTGATCACCTTATGACTTCTTGTGATAAAACAGAAACAATTAAACAAACTAAACCATATAATCATGTGGCCAAGGTGATGTGTTGAACTCATGTGCCAGTCATCTAATCATCATGACTCTTAGGGCATGGATCCTCAATTCGTTGGCCCATTTCATTCGCCAAACTTGCATCCTCAATCTTATTTTCCCCATAGCTCAGCAGCTCCATGAAAAATTGACCTGAAGCTTCCTCAATGATGTTGCCTTCTTTAGGGATGGTGTTGCCTGAAGCTGTAGCTTGCTCAATTGGAATAGGTGGAGGAGGAGGTTGTTCAGAAGCCGGAAGGGAGGGGCCTGAATGATCAGATTTCTTTGGGAAAAGTTGAGTCCGTCGTCTTATGTATTTAAGCTTCTGTTCTGAATACCAAATCAGAACATTCAACTCCTCTGTAGTAAGAGCTTCAATCCTTCTCCCATGAGAAATCTGGTGCATAATTTGACTGGCCTCCATCTCTTTGTTTCTCTTCTCATGTTTGGCAATACTACGACAGAGCTTCTCATTTGCTTCCTCCATGTACTGGTCATAATTCATCATTTTCTTGGTCTGCTCTATTTTGGACAGGCTCTCAAACTGTGCAAGCATTTCCTTTGCTTTGTCAGTGGATGGCCAGACGAATGGGTCTGTACCATCTGGGTTGAGGATGAGTAGGCACCCTTCAACTCCACATAATATGGTCAACTCTTCCATTTTTTTCCCCAAACCTTTCTTTCTTTTCTTGAACGTGATTTTTCTTGAACTCTCATTTTGTATCCATGAAAGTTCAACTCTTTTCCTTCCCATGGTACTTTGTTATTTTTAAGTGATGTTTTTGGATGTGTTCTGAAAACTGTCTGTGAAGGATATTTATAGACTTGAGGTGATACTAGAACATTGTAGTATTAGTTGTCTACTAAATGCTGTTAGTCACTGTGTGTTTTGTCTATATATTTATGTAATTATGTCATCATGTGTTTTTTTGTCAATATATTATGTAATTCTGTAACTATGCTTCCTAATGGGAGAATTGAATTTTTAATTAGTTCCTTTAGATGTATAATAATTCAGAAGATCAAGGGTTTTTATGTGATAAATTTGCATTTGGAAGCATTTTTAGCAACTAATTATTTGACTAGTAGGATGAAATGAAATTATTTAGTACATTGAATCTAACAAAAGTACTGTGGAATTATAACAATCTGGTTTAATTGAATTAATTAGAGATGAATACTTTCTATGTGTGATCAACTTCCGTTTGTGAGCTATTTTGGCAGGTTATTGTGTTGAATAATAGAAAGAAAAGAATTTAATTGGTTCAGCGAATCCAACTAAAAACTATGGGAGGATGACAATCTGATTTTAATTGAATTTATTAGAGATTTAAGTGATTGCATATTTTTTTGAGCATTTCTGCCCTTTCCTCTTTTTGAGTATATTGCTTAAACTTCTTCCCCATTCATTTAGTATGCAACTTATGTAAGATTGCTACAAGTGTCACTGCTAGATTTATCTACGCCGTTCTTTCTTTTCCTTTCGCAATGCCTCATTACCATGATGATCACTCCTAAGCAATAAAACACTATTATTTTATGAAACCAAGTAATCACTAGAGAAAATCTGATATAAAAAAAAAGATTAAAAGTTAGTTTGCTGGAACTATCCTGGTGTGATTGCATTTAATAGAAGATCATGATAATTTTACTTAATGAAGTTTCCACAAGACAATCCATTTGGAAGCTAACAAATGCGTAGGATAATAATGTCAAGATGGATCTCATAGCTTGAAGAATTAGTAATCATTATTAGGACAGTGACTAAGTTTCTTGTCTATTACCGGTGCGTTGTCACCAGTTTACACATTTGGAATACTGTGAATGTTGAATGTCGTTAGATCTTTCACCCCGAGATGTTATTAATGAGGTTAATTAATGAGCTATTGATCATAAATGAGTTTAGGCCAACTCCGCATTTGGATTAGACATGTCAGATTCACGGGAGTATTGAAAAAATAACTTGATAATTTTTCAGTAATAGTAATTATTTTCAAATATCATAGAATAGTAATTAGGGGGTATTGTAACAATAATATGTGCTAGATATTTATGTGTGAGAAATTAATATTATGTAAATTAATCAAATTAGTTATTTAATAAATAAAAATTCACCCAAAGAGCCTCATATCTCTCTCCTCCATGTCTCGGTGGCCATTAAAACAACATTCACCCCCTATTTCACTTGCACATGTAATAGCTGCCCATTTCTTTCGTGAGACTCAGTAGCCGCCCCTTCATTTTTTCTTTCCTCATAACTTCTGTGCTAATTGAAGGAAAATTAAGGGAAGAAATTCAGCAGTCGTGGGATGAGAGTTATGTTTGATTTATGGTATGTAACACCTTTATATTTCAATTCGGATTTATTGTATTTTGAACCCGAGGTGGCCATTAATGTGGACAATAAATGCGCTATTAATTGCATGGAGCTTAGGTTAATTTCATGTAGAGATTGGACGTGTTTGATTCGTAAGAATATCAAAAAGGATATTTTGATAATCTTTTATTCACAGCAGGTAATTATTTTTAGTCTCACATAGCAGTGATTAGGATTAACGTAATAATAATAAGTGAGGATATGATTAATAATATGATAATTAATTAAATTAGTTACTTAATATGAATAATTAAAAAATGAATGAAAATGCATTAAATCGATTGCATTCACCTCTTCCCAAATCAAGTTCATTCCCTCGTTCCTCTTCCTCTTCCTCTCCATTAACTCAGCTGACTGCTGATCTTCCGTCATTAAATGTTCTGCAGCCTTCTTCATTGCCCGGTCGTTGCATGAAGGAAAATGAGGAGTCATGTTGAGCACTAAAAAGATTAAGAATACTGATGGATTTTTGGGGCACTTTTTGAGAGAAGAAAAGGAAGAAGCCGATCGCCATTGTTGAATAGCTGCTGCCACAAGGGTATTGCGTGAGTTGCTGCAAGACGTTTGGAAATCAGGTAAACTGAAACTTCACATCTTTCTCTATATTTTTTATATCCTTTTATCTTTAGATTGTCTCCCAAACGATGTAATTATAGTAGGCTAGCTTGTTATACAAAAATCTTGGGCGTCCTAATGCATTTTACACACCCTAGAATGACTACAAATGAAGTGTACTGTAGTGTGAATGGAATCAGGCGGGAGAAAGAAGATGAACAGTATATATTGGGGGGATCTGTCCAATGTTCTTCCATCTTTGTGGCCATCATTATAATATTTTAAAAATGTGTTTATGGCAACCAAATTGCTGTTTTTTATATTATGACATGCGTAGTATAATCTTTCGTTGATGGAACTTGATTTCAATTTTTAAGGTCTCGGTAATCAAGCGCTGAAGTTTTTTGGTAATCACAGGAACTGCTTTTTGAGCCTTGGCAGTGGTTACAAGTAATTTTCAACTTGTCCGTTTCTACCTTAAACCGATACGTTTTTATCTTCACAATTATCACTCTTAATCTATGCAGTGTGTCAATTAATAATAAGTTGCCGGTTCTTGATTTTGACGACTTGAAGTGGTAGAAATCCAGTGATAGAATGGCATAGATGATCACAAAAATCTGGTTTCTAGGTTAAGTGGTTGTATGATGGATCATATTCGGGCCATTTGTTTACATGGTAAATAAATACGTTCATAACTGTAGCTTTGCTATTAGTATTCTTTGCCATGTGTAGTTTGATATTATGTAGCTGAAATACGATTTCGATAAACCGAGAATAAAGAAATTTAGTGACGAACACGTGTGGAAGGAATTGAAAACTGCCCAAATTTGTGACTTCACCTTACTGCCACTGCTGTTTGGGTATAAATAGAACTACTTCAACTTTATTAGGAACAAATATTTAGGATAATTTATATTATGCTATGGTGGATGCATGGGTGATTTTTGGGATATTTTGTTAGTCAGGACAATTTGAATAAAATTATTAAATTTGTGGGTGTAGTTTGGTAGTGACAAAATAGAATATATATGTATATAT
>JAODPA010083978.1:0-25531 GCA_025585075.1 Nepenthes mirabilis | reverse complement strand
TGCCTCATGGTTGTACTATAACTCAACATGATGCCAATTTATATTTATTTAGTCACTTATTTACAAATTATTAATATTTTACTTAGTAAATATTGACAACGGAATTCCAATTAATAGCAATATAACGGTTTCTATAATAATGTCGAGTTCACTTATTCCTATTAGTTAATAATAGTTTCTATTTGTGTTCTTACAAATGTGATAAAAAAGTTGAACATAAGCTTTCTTACTCTTTTATTTTTTCAATTTCTACCAAACCTAGTTATAAATTACCAAGCATACCAAACGCGCAAATAACATTATTTTTTTAACAGCATGTAACGTACATTAGTAAGTATAATCTCTATTATAAACATACATGTTTTGTATCTCATAGGTATGTTTATAGTGGGCTGGCTCAATAAGGAAGAATGACCCAAATCCATAAGGGCTCATAGGCCCGCTTGGACGGTCAACACCAGACGAAAGGCCAAGTTGGGTGGAGAATAGGTTTCCAAAGACAGTCAATATTTCTATTGACCAAAAGCGCTACAGTAGGCCGGCTTAAGAGTAAGCCTCATGTGGGCTAGGCCCAATTTAGCCCACACGTTCGTACACGACTAGTAATGGCTCTCTTCCCTGATTTCGCGCCCTCCCAGAAGACAATCTCCACCGTAATGGTCACCAACAGATTCAGCGCACGTTTCATAAGAAAAGCGCCAGATTCTCTTTTACTACCTGTAGCAAACCATAACGATAACAAAACGCAGAAGGAAGGCGATTAATCTTTAGAGCCGTTACTGCCATTAAAACTCTATATTAGGTAAGGAAATAATCCCAATAGAACGTAAGAATCAAACCTTTCTACCCAAGGAAGGCCGTCCAGCATCTCATCTATAAAAGCCTATGGAGTCTTCACTCCATGGTACGTTTATTTCTCTACTAAAAACACTCTATTCTCAACTAAAACGTTCTTGTAGTGCTCTAATAATTCTGAAAGCTCCCACGCTTGGAGAACTCCAACTCTTTCTGTCCTTACGTTCCTTGCGAACACAAGTGCCGAGAAATAATGCTCTTCACGAGCCCCAAAAAGCCTCTTGCGTTGAGAGCAAAACCCCCATCACAAACACTTTTCACCTTCTCATTGCATTTATTCCCTTTACCTTCTTGAAATTCAAAGGCCGATTACTGACTTGAGTGTTGAAGTATTTTCAATAGGATAACATCACGCTAATACCTGACCTCTCGTTGCTGTAGTGGGGTGTAGGATCCAGACTTGGTGAATGAAACCGAATTTAGACAATCAAATTGACCCAAATCTGTTCAAAATTTGGATCTAGGGACGCATCATTGACGCCGTTTATAGAAAACACTTACGAAAAGCCAGCCACGTTTTCCAGATACCCTTCTCGGTTTTACCTTCTAAGCCAACTAGAATGGTGAACATGAGAGTACAAGCTACCGAGCTTGCTAAAGACATGACCTTGCCCGACTAGGACCACGCTGCTGGTGCCATAGTCAACGGGGTGCCTACACTCTTCTTTCAAAATCTGGTAGAGCACATGTAGAATACAAATAAGATACTCTAGATACTTTGCTCCCACCAGGAACACTCACAACAGGGGCTCCACTTGCGGCAGTCCCTACACTAGCCTCCAGGAGAGAAGGCCAAAGGAAGAAGAAATTGGCTAAGAAATTCAGAAGGCTATCCAACATTCAGACGTCGGAGTCCTCATGTGCTCAAAGCTGGCCAAGGCTTGAAGAGTGATGGGGTAGCATGATTCCAGAGAAAAATCCAGAACGAAAGAACCTCCGATACTCTCGGGTGGAAATCAGGACCCAGGCACAGGAGGAAGCCTCCCAGGTCATCAGATCCACTGGTGGTAGTAGCCGGTTGGCTACTGACCACACCAGAGAAAGAACGGAGTTGAAGACTTATCTTAATTCCAAAAGATCATCCAACGCTGCTCGGGCTGATCTGAAATTAGAGAAGATCTGGAACCGTGTGTTCAAAGATGACGAGCACGCTATCGATCTGGACAGATCTCCTTTCACCGCTAAAATCTTGAACCGTCCGATGCTGGCGAAGTTCAAGATGCCACCCCTTGATTCATACTATTGGAGCGATGATCCGGTGGATCACCTCGATCATTTTCATACCCATCTGAGCCTGCAAGGGTCGAAGGACGCAACGATGTGCCGCTACTTTCCGCTTACCTTGAAAGGGGATGTTCGTATATGGTTCCATCACCTCCCCTCAGACTCGATCATGAGCTTCAGGGAGTTGACTGACCTCTTCTTGGTGCAATACACCTCCAGTCGTCAAGAAGAGAAGCAGCCTTGGTACCTCTCCCACATCAAGCAGAAGTAGGGAGAGAATCCGCGAAAGTTGCTGGATCGTTTCATAGCGGAGGTCAGATGGATCTCTAGACTCACGGAGGAGATAAAGTTGGACAGTTTCATCTCCGCGCTGATATACGAAGACTTCTTTAGGTACCTGGCGTACAAGAATCCCCAAACCTTCCGAGAGGTGGAGATTATCACCCGGGCCTATACGACAGCGAAGAAGGCCAACGAGGCTAAGCGCCATGAGTGGACCGAACAGCCTCACTCATTCCCGGTAGAAGGAAAGAGAAAGTTCAACGACGACGATCACTCCCGCAGGAAGCACCATAGGATCGAACCACCAGAGCATAAGGACTACAGGCTGATCAGCTTGACGCTCTTGATTGACACATGTTCGAACGTCTTTATATAGATCCATTAGGAGAAATTTCTTAAGTGGCCAAAACCACTTTAAAAAGCGGAGGGAGGAAATCTGGCTAAGTACAGTGATTTTCATCGATTTTCCGGACGCTCCACGGAGAATTGTATGACTCTTTAGAGAGATAGAAGAGTTAATTTGGAGAGGCCACCTCACCTGGTTCATTAGGAACCCTAGTCAGAGCTCTATCACTGCAGGCAAAGAAGGACCAGAGCCTTCCTATCCACGAAATCGGGTCACAGTAGGAGTAATCAATATGATCACGACTCGGTCGGTCAAGAATCCGGTAGACCACAATGAGTAGTAGACTAGAAGGAAGAAACAGTGCACCGGCAGCAATGTCATTAGCTTTAGCGGCAATGACTTGGCACATGTAATCTCCTCCCATGCAGATCCCTTTATTGTATCCGCGCTCGTTTCGAATGGTAGCGTCGACTATCAACTAAAACGAGTATTTATTGACAATGAAAATTCGCGTGATTTGCTTTATCATGATATATTTTTTAAACTTGGTTTAAAAAAGAGTCAGTTAAAGCACGCCGAAGACCCGCAATACGGCCTTGATAACGAGCCAATGCCCATCCAAAGGACGATCCAATTAAAGATCACCCTAGGCACATACCCAAGAACGGCGAGTCGTGCGCTCACTTTCTTGGTAGTCGACCTACCCGCTGTATACAACGCTATACTAGGCCGCCCGTGCCTAACAATGTCTGTAACCGTCACTTCAATACCGCACCTTAAGATAAAATTTTCAATATCATACGGTTTGAACGAAATGTTGGGTGACCAGGTCACTAAGTGGACATGTTATATGTCTTAGATCGTACCTAGTGGCGGCACCAGGTCGGCAAGGGAACTTAACCATCAAGACGAAATAACTCTACAGTAAGCACAGTCTGGTGAGGCAACCGGTCTAGTACCATTGAACCTAGAGGATCTGGAAAGATGAGTGCAGATCAGCGGCACACTTACTGGTACATTGCGGGGTGAGCTGATCACGTTTTTACGACAGAACGCTGATATCTTCGCATGGACTCCTATTGACATGTTTGGAATTCCGGCCAAAGTAATGGTTCATAAATTGAGCCTTGATCCCGACCATAAACCCATTAGGTAGAAGCGGAGAAACTACTCTATGAAAAAGTTGGTTGTCATCTGGGGGAAAATGAGGAAGCTATTGGACGCCGGCCTCATCAGAGAGGTCTAGTACCCGGATTGGCTTTTCAATATCGTCTTAATGAAGAAAAGTAACGAAAAATGGTGAATGTGCGTTGACTTTACCGACGTTAACAAAGCCTATTCGAAAGACAGCTTTCCTTCACCCAAGATCGACTTGCTGGTAAACTCTATGTCTAGACACGAGCTATTGAGTTTCATAAACGTGTACTCAGGTTATAACCAAATTCAGATGAGCCCAAAGGATGAGGAGCACACCTCGTTCATGACGGACCAATAAACTTATTGTTATAAGGTAATACCCTTTGGTTTGAAGAACGTAGGAGTCACTTACCAGCGGTTCGTGAACAATATATTTGAGAAGTAAATCGGCCGCAATATAGAGGTGTACATCGACAACATGCTCGTCAAGAGCAGGACCACCAATGATTATATTCATGATATGGATGAATCATTCAAGGTGTTCCGTGCATATCAAATGAAGTTGAATTCGGCCGAGTGCATCTTTGAAGTAGCATCGGGGAAGCTCCTGGGTTTCATCGTCTCTAAAGGAGGGAGCGAGGCAAACCAGGAGAAGATTAAGACCCTCGCAGACATGCCTTCACCGCGAAGTATCAAGGATATTCAGTGGCTAACCGGATGACTGACAACCTTGTCCCGCTTCTTAGCTAAGTCGGGTAACAAGTACTAGCATTTCTTTAAAACTCTAAGTGGGATGAAATCAAACGGTTTTCAATGGACAGTAGAGTGCCAGATAACCTTCGATGAGTTGAAATAGTATATGGCGAGTCCACCATTGCTAACGTTACCCAAGTACAGAGAAGAGTTATACCTCTACCTAGTAGTGTCAGAGGCGGCCCTCAGCTCCATCATTGTGCGCTAGGACCCCGACACTCAACGGCCAGTCTACTACATGAGCAAGACATTGACCGACTCAGAGATGCGCTACCCACACGCCGAAAAGTTGGCTTTGGTACTTATTTTCTCCGCCCGAAAACTGAGACCCTATTTTTAGGCTCATCGCATGATTGTTCTCACCGACTAGCCTCTGAAAAGTATTCTCCAGAAATCTGACATTTTTGGATGGTTGCTAAAGTGAGCTATCGAATTGGAAGAGTTCGACATCGAATTTTAGCTTAGACTGACTATTCCAGTGCCGGGGTAGTCTTTAGGATCCCTAACGGGTTTGAGGTGAAGTACTCCCTTAGACTCGACTTTTCGACCACCAACAATGTTACTGAATATGAAGCCTTGTTAGCCGGATTGAGACTAGCCAAAGAGTACTCGGCTAAGCGGTTGATAGTCTACAGCGACTTTGAGTTGGTTGTTAACCAAGTTAATGAGAGTTTTGAGACGAGCAACCCACACTTAACCAAATACTTGGCCAAAGTAAAGGAAGCCGCTCGGAGATTCGACAAGTTAACCCTGGTCCACGTCCTCAGAATTGAGAATTGAAAGGCCGACCAACTAGTTAGAGCGATGGCGGCTGAAAGTCCAGAGCAGTACTCGAGGGACATGGGGAAGATTCTGAGCACTTCCAACACAGAGGAATAGAAAGCGATACAGATCTCCGGAGCAGAAAATTGGGTGACACCATACCAAAGGTACATTACGGACAGAGCACTCCCAGAAGACGCGGATGAAGCCAAACGGATTAAGAACATGGCCAGTTGGTACACTTTAGTTGATGGACTACTATATCGCCGTGGCTACTCAATTTCGTACCTGTGGAGCCTCACCCCCGAAGAGACCAACTACGCCTTGGTTGAAGTCTACATTGAGATATGCGGGTCATACGTCGGCGACAAGAATTTGGCATTCAAGATCATGCGACAGGGTTACTACTGGCCGTCAATGAAGAAAGATGTACTCGAGTTCGTAAAGAGGTGTGAGAGTTGCAAACTTCACGGCAATCTTCACCACCAACCGTCCACCGAGCTGAAGTCTCTCCAGGCTCCTTGGCCTTTCGCGCAGTGGGTGCTTGACATTTTCGGCCTGTTTTCCATTGCAATGGGGTAAAGGAAGTTTATTATTACAGGTATCGACTACTTCACCAAGTGGGTCGATGCCATCCTGTTGGCCAAGATCACAGAGTACAACGCTCTTGAATTCGTTCACCAAAATATAATCAGCATGTTTAGCGTTCCATAGGTCATAGTAATTGACAACGAAACCCAATTCTCCGAAAAATATTTCACCAAGTATTGCGCCAGTTTAGGCATTAAGTTGATCCACACTTCGGTGGTGTACCCTCAAGTGAATGGACAGGTGGAGGTTATAAACCACACGCTACTCCACAGTCTTAAGACCAAGTTGGAGGACATAGACGACTCTAGGGTGGACGAGCCTCCCTCCGTCCTCTGGTTTTACCAGACTACTCCAAAGGAGTCAATTCACGAGACACTCTTCATCCTCTACTACAGGATTAAAGCAGTAATCTCGGTTGAGATCGGGCTTTCGAGTCTTAGGGTTGAATCCTTCGACCTGTAAGTTAACTCCGAAAAAATTCAGGAACACCTAAACTTACTAAAGGAAGCTCGCAAAGTTGCCAGAATGCGGACCGCAGCTTACTAACAGCAAATCACTCTCTATTACAACAAGAAGGTAAAAGTACGGCACTTCGATATTGGAGACTTGGTTTTGCGGAGTGTTGAGGCTACAGGCAAGATTGCTAATCGGAATAAGCTTTTCCCAAATTAGGAGGGGCCTTTTCTAGTCTCCACCGTCCTACGAAACGAAGCATACAAGTTCCGAAATCAAGATGACAAGTTGGTTCCACGAACGTGGAACGTGATCCACCTCAAATATTACTTCCAATAAGGGTCTAGGTAGGTTGTTTACGTGTCTGCATGTAAATATATGTACTTAATTTTCAATTAATTAAACAAGTATCTACTTCTTTATACTGCGTCTTGTTTTCTCTTTTTTGCACATGCTTGTATGTTTGTATGTATTTTTTGTTGTAGGACTAGGCAACCTAGACTACTCCTAAATCGGATGGATTTTCACCCACTCGTTATTAGACCTTGGTCGTCCAGGCGGCTCATAAGTGGTCGTATTTAAACCCTGATCATCCAGACGGCTCATGGACGGTCGTATTCAAATTTCAGTCATTCGAGCGACCCATAAGCGGTCATATTTAAACCCTAATCATTCAGGCAGCCTATAAGCGGTCGTATCTAAACCTTGGTCATCTAAGTGGCCCATTCATGGTCAAAATCTTAGAGAGCTCAAGTAGTATGCGTGATGACCTCATTTACAAAGGGATAGCTTGATCAGTCAACGATGATCGATAAGAGTAAAGCACTCCTCCCAAAAGCAGGCCATCCAAGTCAACGCTTGGGTAGCCCCACCAAGCCATTTACTCATGCGCGAGTATCAAGCATGCTTGGCATGACATCAAAATCCACCTTGGTGCTTTTACAAGGACTCAAATCCTCCAGAAAATACGGGCAATGCCTCGAGCAAGGCGGATGGCCAACTCGCAAGTAATTCACTAAGTTGGCCACTCAGCACAGCAAATAAACTCAAAAAAGGAAACAGCAATGAAGACGTAACACTCAACAACGATAAAATAGTTTCCCATTTTATTACTTGCAAAGAAAGTATATCAATCGCAAGCCTCGTGAGCGGCTAGTCCCGCGACCGAGGTCAACGACGGTTCGGCGGTCTCCCCCTGGCGGCCTGCGCGCGAAGACCTCTTCGGAGCCGGACTCCCTGTCACAACGGGAGGGCCGGCGATTCGTCTCTTGGACCTCCTCAGGGAAGTCCCTTCAGCTTCCCTTAGCCTCTTAATTGCGGCCGCGTCCTCACCACTGCTCGATGAACGCAGCAAAGAGCAGCTCTCCTCCTCAGTCCCGCCGGATGGTGGAGGAGCCGCTGTATCTCCCGGACCTTCTTTGCCTGGCCCTGCTGCCGCCCAGCCAGCGGGAGGTCCCCATCTGCTGATCTCGAATGTGACAGAGGTAAGGTAGTAGCCCCGAATCGAGAAATTCTCCTCCTGGGACTTGATGGCAGCCAACAATTTCCCTGACTCTGCGAGGTCCTCGGGGGTTGGCTTTTCCTGGAAGTAATTCGAAATCGGACCCCACACCCGCGGGAGCTCAGAGTCAGAGGGCTCCTGCAAGAAGAAGAAGCGCTCCTTCCAGCCCTTCACCGAGTCAGGATTGGTGCCGCGAAAGGGAAACCCCGCCTTGGGGGACATCGACACCCAATCCTCCGACTCCGTGAATCGGAAGATTATCCTCGCTGCCTTGGCATCAAAGGAACAGTCATGCATGATGGCAAAAACGCACAGAGATACCAGATAGCGCACAGCGTTGGGATGCAGCCTTGCCATAGGGACTCCCAGCGCGTCGACTACTGCGTATAGTGTGCAGTTCGACGAATAACGAAGCCCCCCTCAAGTGGTGCTCGTACACCGTGATAAAGCCCTCTGGGGGGGCGTTGGCTCTGTCCAGCGCGCCAGGAACGCGGTAGCTCCAGTCACTGGGAATCGCGTGCTCTACCATGAGAGAAGCTATGTGCCCCGCGGTCAAAACCGACTTGGTATTGCAGACACCATGGCGTACAGTTCTGGGAACGTGGGAAGAGGAAGAGCTCTCTCTCTTTATCGCCATGAATCTCTCAAAAGTTGCAAGTATGTGCGAAGAAGAAATCGGCGGAAGGAGAAAGAACGATTGTCACTTGGTTTAAATAGGCGACGCCAGGCCAAAAAGCGGGAAGCCAAAACGGCACCACCACGGGCGATGGAGACACGTGGAAGCATCGTGACGCACCACGGGATCCCAATCGTCCGCAATGATGGCCAAGCGCCAAGCTGACAGGCGCGTCCTTTCAGTCGTCTGACAAGGCTCAACGCTGACGCCGTTGCATTAAACAAGGGCTCACGATAGCGAAACCCCTAAAGAGGAGCACAATAGCGCGAAACGAAAAAAAAAAGAGGCAACCAAGGAGCAAGAAATTCGGCAGACAAAACAGAACGAAAAACTAACGACTTCATTATGCCAACAAATACCATTACAACGGTTACAAAGAGGAAGAGGAGCACGACAATGACGAAGACGGCTAATGGTCCCAGTGGCCGGTGGAGGAGCTTTGAACGTGATAGTCCACCAACTGATCGCGGGTTTTGGCGGACGAGTTACGAGGATCTAGGACCCCCACGCGGAAGCCTGGATCCTCCAGTGAAGCTAGCCTTCGGCAAAGCCTAACGGCGTCAAAATAACTCCGCTCCAAGGCCGGGTTCACTCCTTCCGGCCGAAGCCTCGACCTCAGCTCCGTCCGCAGCGCAGCAACTTCAGCCTCGTGTCGCTGCCGGAGTCGCTCCGACTCTTCTTCAAGTGCCAATATGCGGGCCTGCGCCCCCACGTTGGCACCCACCAGGCGCGTGGCCCTGGCCTCCGACTCAGCCCAGGCGCTCTCCAGGCGTGCGACGCGGGCTCTCAACCACTCAACCTAAGCCGCAACGGCCCCCTGATGTGGCTGGACTCTCTCAAAACCTGGAGGCGCTCCCCTACTTCGTGAAGGACCAGCAACCGTGGCTTCGGAGAGGGTTTCCCCTGAAGTACCGACGCTTGAAAACCCAGGAACATGAGAGCCAAACTCGGACTCACCAGAGGAGCGTTCTGAGTCGCTGGTTGTGTCCTCCATTGATTTCGCGGCAAGAAAATACGCACCGGAAGATCAAACTACCGATAAACGAGCAAATACAAGGAGGTGCCAGATTTCAGGAGAAAGCGGCGTGTTTATATAGGCGAGTTTTCTCCTGAAAAGGCGCCAATTCCAGAAGACGGAAAGCATTAAGGCATGACCAATAAAGGTCCAACACGTGGAAGGCCCCTGGAATCTCGCGCGTTTCCGAAATAAAGCGACGTCCCCTGGCCGCGCAGGAATTAAATGCACTGGCCACCCCAAGAGACGTGACCGCTGACGGAAACCCCTCAAACTCTCACAGAACGACACGTGGACTCCCAGGGCAAAGCGCCCGGCAGTATGAAACACGCACGAAGACGAGATGAAAACGAAGGCAAAAAGGGGCTACTTCTTTTATTAATTAATGCTTTCTTACAAAGTACAAGATCCACAACCATAAAGCTGCGAAAAAGACGAAAGAGGACTGCGGTGCGAAGCCCTGTATGGCCCACTGCCGTGCCCCAGATGAGCTCGGCGAACATGATCTACATCAGATCCCGACGGCAGAAGCAGTCGGTATTTCGCCAAGCGCACTGGGTCGGAGGCGGAGGGCATCCCCTCGCGGAGGTTTAAAGAGTCCAATCCGCGAGGGTCCAGGAAGCACCAAGGTCAGGCACTCCGGGAAAGTTGGGTGAGAAGCCCAGCTTCCACGGAGGGCTACTGACCTCGCGATCCTTCCGCGGTCAGTACCCTGGCATGGCACGCGGGGAGATCTCCTGCGAAAGCCGTCGCCTAACAGGTGACGGTATCCGCGGAGATCCTCCAAAGATCTGCTCAAGCCAGCCAGGCCACGACCCGGAAGGAAGCACGCGACGATAGCAGAATGGCCGGGCCACCCTCATCAGCAAAGAAGGCGAACTGCAGGATAAGGGCTACAACAGTCTTCAACAAGGGCTTCAGGCACTCGGCTGGTCCATCCAACTCCCTCTCGAGGACCCGCTAAGGGCGGGGAAAGCAAGGATCTTCTCATCGTCTCTCCAATAGCTGCTAAGGCATGAGCTCAACTAGCTTGGGTACCCTGCTATTTATGGGCAAAGAGCGGACTGTCCTCTTACCCAATGCAACACGGCATCCAGCAAACGTCCTTCATGCAACAGTGGAAACCGCTGGTCGAACGCAGCTCGAGGCGCGCGAATCTCGCCTGGCGAAGTGACGGACCATTGCAGCGACTGAAAAGCCTGCCCTGGCTCCTGGGGAAGGCGCGAGCTCAGAAAACGACAAAGGGCGACGTGGCACAAGGAGGGGCTGGGAGATTGCGGAATGGGCCCAAAGGACATGCCAGGCCCGACCGCTGGCCGGCCCAGGCATGGGGGGCTAGTGTTGGGTCCCATGTCCTGGCCCATGGAAGATTGACCAGGCCCACGACGAGTGACGCGGCCCAAAAGAAAGTCCAAGAGCCCGTGCGGGAAAATCGGCCCAGTCCAACGGACAAGAGGCGCGAAGCCCACGCAGGAGGAAGGCAACGGAAACCTGCAGCGCATTAAATGCATCGTCGGGAACAGGCGAAAAGGCTAGCCAATAGCGGCGCGGCCGGAGCTGCGCCAGCGGCCCACGCTACCGTCTGCCCACGACTCTCGCTGCCGTCTGCAGGCAGCCAACCAATCCCCGCTCAGGGGGAAAATCAGGCACGGTCAACGACGCTCAGCAGCGTGCCAGCCACGGAAACAGGGCAACCGGCGTGACCGGCGGTCCACGACAGCGACCAGCGGCATGATGGCCCAAGCAACGGGCGTTTTGGCGCCCAAAGGTCCAACGGGGAGGGGGGATAAGAGCCCTCACTCCCCACAGAGAAAGGGGCTTCTGGATCTTGATCTTCTTGATCTTTTCAATCTCTCTCGATTGCTCTCTGAGTATCAGCAGCACCCACTTGAATCAAGCATTCAAACGGCTCATCATACTCAACCGCTCCCCCCTTCTTCTCTAATCGATAACACGAGAGCCACAGGCCGGGACGGAGCACCACCTCCTTCCCACCAGCGATAGCTAACTTGCTCTTCTCCCTGCATCTCCTTAGATCACGGGAAAGTTAGCCACCCGCGGCGGTGCATCAAGGAAGTTAGGCCTTCCACTACCTGCTTATTACATTCTCCACGTCACCGTACAAGCACCTCATACGCTTACGCAGCATTCCTCCGTGCACCCGTTTAGCGTGCGTCATTTCCGTTCACTGCGGGAATTTGCTGACTTGAGCGTCGGAGCGGCCTCTGTGGGAGAAATCCTGCCGGATCCTTGACCTCTTATTTGTTATTTGTGTTGTGCAGGTCCAGGTTCACAGAGACGGAGACCGGACCCTTCTTTCGAAGCCGTCGCGTGCTAAGGTATCCAAAGGCTCTCTAACCCGTATGACAATCTTGGGCCCGGGACGCAACAATCTTCAACCATCGCAACGGAACCATCTGTGAGAGAATAATAAATCAACAAATCTATTGGGGATGTGAACTTACTCATTTACTGTTTATAATGAAATTTGATTTTATAGAAAGTGAATTCACGTCGTTTAGGGGGGAGGGGGGTGGGAAGAGAAAAAAATAAATAAAGATTTACAGTACCGGGCAAGGCACTCTGCAAAGTATCTTTCCTCAAACGAAAGCAGTTGAAGGCCCCAGAAGTATATTTCGTTCATAGTTTCGTTGTTGTATTCTTTTCCAATTTCGTAAAGATTCGTGATTGTTTAATTTCATTCAATTTCAGTCCGAATCCAACAACGAGTAATTCCGTTTCTCTTCATTTCTGGTAATTTGTTAACACCTACTCGATCTGTACTCGAGATCCCTCGCTGTCATGCTCCAAAAGAGACTAGCTATCTGATTCTCCCTCATGCCCTTTGAATTGGAGCGATACGTGCTAATGCTTGTGCTGCTTTTTCCCATGCAAAAAATTTCGCGTTTATTGTTCCTAATTTCTACTAGAGTCTGGATTATTTTAGTGCTATTTGTTTTTGACGAGAGCATCTCGCCTGTTTGCTTAGTCTACACTTGGATGTGGTTTTTGTTTTGGATTTTGTCTGCTTGCCCACTAGTGTAATTATTATTATTATTATTTTTATTTTTGTGTGCGTGTTAAACAACCTCAAAAATTCTGATCATGACATTAAAATATATTAAACCTATATATATATGTAATAAAAACATATATATATTTTCAAAATCATTATCAATCTTGTTAAGATTTTTATTTATTTCTCATTACACACTTATACATATTAAAAATATATAAGCTTATTGCAAGTAAAACTGAAAAAGCTTACACAACTAGTTATAATAACAAAAAGTCCACTAAGAGTCTCTTATCCAAGTTACTCTATAAAAAAGATAGTCACCTATAGGCTAATTTGAAAAAGATAGAAAACAAATAGCAAATGAACCAAATACTCAATAAGTAATTCCATAATCAAGAAATACAATGATAGTAAAGATAACTGAAGTTCAATTAACTCGTTAAGCTATAAAATTCAAGTACCATGTGTCAGATACAATATATGAATTGTCAAACACATTATATAAAACATAATATAATCACAGGTTCCATGATGTTGTACAACAAGTTTTGCTTTACGAGGATAATATTTCCTCTATGGCGAAACTTAAATTAATGTATTTATGCTTCCATTAGTTGGGTATATTACTCCATACTTTGATTACTATCCATCTTCTCACTGAGCAATGCCAAAAGCATCCTACTACCACACGTCTGTGGCTTAGTCAATCATTGAATATTCCAAATATCCATATCATAATATAATATTCCTAAGTTTTGCTAGGGAAAATAAATATATCCTTGAGATAGTTAAAATGGAATTGGTATTGGATAATGTGGACTACGTTAAAGTACCCTAGTGCCCATATTATTCGGATACAATAATGTTTTTTGTGTATTGTCCTTTACTTTATCCATGGAATGTAGAACGAAATATCATACTACATTGGATCATAATATGGAATAATCAGGATCCATATATCAACAAATTTACGTTATCTTTGCATGTAGTTCTATATCACATCTTACTAAATTGGGTAATGTCAAGTAAACTATGCAATGATCATATAAGAAAGTTAGGAAACACCAATAGAATCATGAGGATCGTGAATCAATATAATGATGATCACAATCATCTGAAAAATGTAAATGCAGCAACTAAATAATGTATTAACAAAGAGTTAAATGAATATATCTAGGAACACAATACCTCTTAATATAGTCTAAGGTGCCATTTGTTTTTTCCCAAATATCAAGATTAAATCCACCTATAAGAGATTAAATTTGTCCTTCAATTAATTGATTAAAATTCATTACTAGACACTTCCATCATTGTTTTTACTAAATTCATAAGTAAATAAACAAATAAATAATTTATTATATCATATCACATAAAATATACCCGTAGTAAATTATTTATACCCTCCATATCTCAAATAATCACTTAAATATTTTATTACCTCTAAATAAATAATTATTATTCCTAAATAAAATTTTTCTTCTCAATTTGATACACCTATAATTCAAGATGTAGTGGCTAACTCGTGTAGGAGTTGCTCCTGCCCAAGAACAGGAATAACAGTTTGTTGTTATAGGATCACACTTTTAGCTGGATCACTGGTGTGGCATTTAGTGTCACCACCACATTGAATTTACTAAGTCAGCCGAATCTTTACACTTAGGTACAAGCTAAGTGACTCGGAAGCGAAACATGAATACTAATGAACGAACTCAAACGCGCAAAGAAGAGAATGGGAGAATGTAGAGATTGTATTGCTTAATAACACATTGTTAAGTTGCTTACAAATGAAATCCCCTCCTTTTATAGTGGAGCTTCTCCCATCCACCCCCCTAATTAATGGCCAAGATTATCCACATAGATGGTTATGATTGAGCTTTTAGATTTCTCTTAGAATAAGTATTCCTAGATGCCTTCTCCAGAATTTGCCACTATCTTTTTCATTCTAGAATATTCTACTGGAATATCTAAATATTTTCAAATGGAGACATCTCTACACTTTGCGAAGTTTTCTTGAATATTTACCCTTCTAGATTACTCATCTATTTACAGTAATAATTTCACAATACTGTATAAGTCTAGAGCTGTACAAATATACTGTTCGGGTACTATCATGGTTCAACCTCCAAGTCAGCGCTTGGGAATAGTCGATCAACGCCCCCATGCCCTTGTTTTGGCCTTTTTTGTACTGAATGCCCTTCTTTCTGTCCTTATTGAATTATTAGCTAATATTTTATAGAAAAGACTTATCAAAATCATCACGCCGGATTTTTATACAACTATTAGAACAAATTTGTACATCAAAATTTTACAAATTGACCATCAATTTCTTAAATTTCTTGAAATTCTTATTTTTACACCACTTTTGGATTTCTCTCAAATTTGACCACATAAGGAAGATTTAATACAAACGAACAATCATTCAAGATACTAGAGAAATATTAGATCACGGAATAATGAGAAGATTAAGGAATTACGTACTCAAATTCATTCCCCCAGTTCTTCTTTTCCCTCTGTTTTTCGTTATTTTCTTCCTCTTTTCTCTCTCCCTCTTGACTTTCACTCGGCAAACTTGAAAACTGAATCCCCTTCGCAGCAGCAGAAGGCCTTCTAATATCCCCTATGCTTCCCCGCCACACCTACTTCCAGGTGTTAAAGCTAAGAAAACTAATTGAGACAGTAATGTTCTACTCATCTAAATCTGCTGGCAACTCCTCAATGCCACAAAATTCCTAAATGTTATTTAGGGCTAAGTTTTAGACATTTAATAATTAATTTAGTGGGTTCACGAAAAATTTCTCATAAACCTCTAAGTAATATTTTCAATCCTAAGTATGTCTCAGAATATTTCGAAAATATATTAATTACATATCATCAGCTGAAATGGTGAACCCCTTAAGCTGGACAAATGCCTTATCTTATTCTAAACATTGCCTATGCCAACTCTATGTCCAAATGTAAGTTTTTATATAGCAAAGTCTGGCCTCCTCATGTGTTGATATGCCAGTAGCCTCAAGTCCCTTCACACTGGTGGCACAACCTTAGGAAACTAACTAGTTTATCTTGTATTACTTAAATAGTTAGTCTAAATACTTATTTTGGTATCCACTAATAATTCACATGGATCTAGTAAAGTTCTATAAATTGCAAAATCACAATCTCCAAATTATTTAAATTCCTCATTTGATATAGTTGTGTTGGAAGTACTCTTATAATACGCCCAAAATATGATTAGTAAATATCCCAAATTAATGCATCCAAAATTCTCTTCCTCATATATTTTGAATAATACAAAAATTTGGGATGTCACAGTAGCTTCCATGTACGGTGCTGCAAGTGAATGGGTGTTTATTTGGTTTTTATTTGTTTTGGGGATGTTCTGAGACGGAATATTACGAGCAATTTGACCTGATTGGATATGGGCCTTGGTGTAAACCATTATTGCTTGTTTGTGCTTTTGTATGGGTAGGAAGGAGTTCCTTAACTTGTTCATATAGATGGCGCTAATGATGTGTATCTAGAATCTAAATTCTGGCCTGAGAAATTCCAAAGTGGGCTCATGGACCTTTCTACCTACATCTTACATACTATAAACCAAAGCTAGAGTTTAGAAAGATGGGAATGACTTATTGGTTTATCTTCCGATACTAAAATCAACAAATATCTCTAAGAAAGGAGTTAGAAAGATAACAAGAGAGAGAGTGTGTCTGTGTGTATAGAGGATTTGAAAACTAGGCTTCAAGAATATTTTGTGGGGAGGTGTTATGGAAGATAAGTTCTAAACCTCTTCTGTGCAGGTGTAAGTGTCACAAGACTTGTATTCTATAAGTGTGGAGAGTAAGAGATGCTAGAGATCTTAAAGATTAGCAATTGATCAGATTCTACTAGATTTGGATTTGTCCAAAGATGCCCTTAGATTGCTAAGGACCATTTTATTTATAGAGGTGTCAGGTAGTTATTTCTGATAGTCCTTGCTAGTTTTTATTGAGGTTGCTAACCGTTCTCTTGAAGATGAGTTGTGGGCGGCTTTCATAGGAAGGAGTTACTACATATTTTCCACATGAGGGGGTTGTTGATTTTTCTAGTCAGTTGTCTAAAGTTGACCATTAATATGCCTGCTTCTAACCGTGAGTCTTGAGGAACCATTTCTGGAATTATAATTGTTGCTGTTGAGTCTTAGTCGATGAATATATAATTTTGGCTAAGTATGGATAGTTGACATTCCAGCTTGGCAGTTGGGCTCTCCCTAACATGCCCTTCTGAATTAATCATCATCAATTTAATACTTTAATTCCATAATCCGATTCTTTTTGCTTTTTTGGTCACCTTGTCTCCCGGCCTATAGCTAAAAGCTGCTTACTAGGCTTTCCTCAAGCTTTTTTTTCATGTGGTTCGGGTTGTTGCTAGACCTGTATTCGATAATCTTCACTCCATTTTATTCATTGGTCAGGTCAACGGATTTGGGTCAACTTAAATTTTTACTTGACCCAACACATTTTGAAATTAGATTTTGAGAGTTTATAGTGAGATGACAATGCAATCAATTTCTCTCAACTTTTGGCTTGATGCATGCTTAGAAAACAACCCTTCACTCTTTTTTTTGGCTGGATAATTCATCTCTTTCATTGATATTTGGTATCAATACCTTGGATCCCTCTGGTGTAAACTGTGGCAACATTATAAAATTTGGGTTCTCTTATGATATTAACCTTCTTAACCAATGTAGAGTATGAGATATCTTGGATCCCTTCTGAACTAAAGGCAAGAATATGAGATTTACCAACTTCACCACAATAATAGCATGTTTTCAATGATTGAAAGGAGTTTGGCAAACTTTTTTTTTATTTGTTCTTCACCTTGAGAAAATAAAAAAAAAAATCTTTTTTTGCCAAACTTTTCACTTGGCACCCTGAAATTATATATAGAAACTTCTCTAATCTTTATTGTCTCCCCTTGCGTTATGGTTTTTTCTCAGGTAAACTCTCAATTTTCCTTTTTTAAAACATTTCTCAAATCCTTTTAGAAGCAACAAAATCCTTTCCAGATTTTGTAATAAGGAATGACTTCTTGCAATTCCTTAGTCAATTCTTTCTAGGACAAGTTAAAGGCTTAGTTTTTTGCTATTCTAGTATCCTTCCTTGTTCATAATTGAGAAGTGCCATGACAAAAATGTTACACAGGTTGGCTGCCTCCTGTTCCCATTGACTATTAATAGAAACTCAATTCAACCTTACTCCAGGCATGCATGCTTCTTTGTTTTTCTTTTTCTTTCTTTTTGAATAGTTGGAGCCCTTATCCTGCTTCTTGGAAGCTTTAGCATTCTTGAGAAGATGACATTCCTCCTCCTCTTGCTGATGGTGGTGTTGTTTAATGATGTTCTCTTCATCCCCATCTTTTTCTCAATAGAAACTTATGAAATATACTTGTTATCTCTAGGTGTTGATCTTCACAGCTCTCCTCCTGAGTTATTGTTCACAAGAATCATTGCTGTTGGTTGGTGCTTAAGAACTGCTCTCATCTTCCTTTGACAATTTTTTTATGATGTCCTTTCAGGGTGATTTCATGTTTCAGTAGTGAACCCAACAACTTAACCAAAAAAAAAAAAAAAAAAAACAGTTCAATTTTTGGCCTTTTATATAACCGCGATCTTGTTTCTGATGTATTTGGTAATGGTCGAAGGCCTTTCTTATAAGCTCTTAAAATTGTTAGTGACAGTAGAAAATGATTAAACAAGTAACAATATCTTTGATAGTCTCCTCCATGCATCTTGAACAAGTCACAATTGTGTATGTTCTTTAATCATTTGACTTGGCAGTTGGCATGTTTAGCAATACCTAAAATTCAATCTTATTATTCAATTTCTCAGCAGTTTCGGACTTCCAAACACAATTGAACTCATTAACATTAAAATCACATTGCAAACGACTCGTGGTATAGTGTTGCAGTAGCAATTTGGAGTGAGAAAAATGAGTTTAGGGGCAATAGGAAGGAGATGGGACCAGAAAGTTTGAGTGTGGGAAATAGGAATAGCCAAGGCTTTATATCACAGTTTTGTTGCATAATTTAGATGCAAGTCAATTAACCTTTTTTTTTGCCCGGGCTGTGCAACTTTATGGTTCATTGGTTTGTAGTCTGGAGAACAGCACTTCATAGAATGTGACTTTAATGTGTTCGAAATTAATGTGCTATCATGTTGCTTCTTTATAGCGAGTGCTGTCGAAGTCCTTCACCTCATTAGGCTTCCCGTAAACCTAATGGTTATAATTATAAGATGAATTGATTAATAGTAAAGATTGCATCGAGTGATTTAAATGATTATTCAATTTCAATCATTTATTCATTCAACTTTTATTTCTAACCTTTGGGCTTATGGGGGGCCTAATGAGATGGGAGGACCTTGATAGCTCTCCTTTATAGCAGCTATCTAGTTTCATTTCTATGGTAAAGTACATTTTTGAAGTATTATTGACACGAGTGGTAAGATATGAGAAGTCAACCTGATAAATAGGTCTCTTCTTTGTTGTTGAAGGTGTCAGGTGCTATGAGAGACAGGCTATTCAAGTCTGTCATTGGAGATAGAAGATGGTTGATGTAAATTTTATACAAAAACTTGCCTTTTCAAGCACTATGGAATTACTCTGTATTCGGTTATGGTTGTTTTGGGTTAAGAAGAATGCAATTTATAAGATGTAAAGCTCTGATAATCTTATTGTCGATTCATTAGCACTTGATTTATAAATGATGAATGTTTCATTGTGTGAATGAAATGTATTGGACTTCATGGCTTGTCATTGTTCAATGGTTTCCAAAATGTGTATGAGTCTTCAGTGTGTCCAAATGTTGGCTTCATTCTCAAGGTTCTTCCTGTACACATGATACAGGTGGTGAAAACTGAAACAGAATGAGAAAGAACGTCTTGAAAGTGAAGCAAGTGCATTCTGTATGTCTTGGAAATCACTGGAATCATTCATGAATATGAGATCAGGAAATATATTAATGGTTCTCTATAGTCCAGACTGTCATTGATATGTTCCCCTAACAGAAGGGAAGTACTCGATTTCATGGATGCATTGCCCGACCATTTACTTCGGGAGATTCTGCGAAGAGTTAAGAAAACCGTGGACAGGAATTCCATGTCTTTAGTGTGTAAGCACTTGCACGAGCTTGACAATGAAGAGAGACACTACCTTCGTGTTGGCTGTGGACTAGACCCAGCAAATGAAGCCTTAAGTTCTCTCTGCAATAGGTTTCCAAACTTGATGAAAGTAGAAATAATCTATTCTGGATGGATGTCTAAATTGGGGAAACAATTGGACGATGAAGGCCTTCTTGTTCTATCCAACAACTGTCCCTCACTTAGAGATCTCACTTTAAGTTACTGCACTTTCATTACTGATTTGGGTATTGGTTACTTGGCTTTGTGCTCCAAGCTTTCATCCTTGAAGCTCAATTTCACCCCAAGAATATCTGGTTGTGGCATCTTATCACTTGTTGTGGGATGTAAGAAGCTGACAGTATTGCACCTTACTCGATGCCTAAACATTAGTGGTTCAGAGTGGCTGGAATATCTCGGCAATCTTGAGACAATTGAAGATCTGTCAATCAAGAATTGTAGAGCCATTGGAGAAGGTGACTTGATAAAGCTTGGACCTAGTTGGCGGAAACTAAAGCGATTGCAGTTTGAGGTGGATTCCAATTACCGATACATGAAGCTTTATGATAGGTTTGCTGTTGACCGGTGGCAAAAGCAATGGATTCCTTGTGAAAATATGCTGGACCTGAGCTTAGCAAATTGCATCATCAGTCCAGGAAGGGGGCTTGCCTGCGTGCTGTGGAAGTGTAGAAACTTGGAGAATATTCACTTGGACATGTGTGTTGGGCTTAGAGACAGTGATATTGTAGGCTTGGCCCAAAAGTCAAGAGGTCTTCGGTCAATTTCATTCCGAGTGCCATCAGACTTTTCCCTTCCCCTTTTATTGTCCCATCCTTTGAGATTAACTGATGAGAGTTTGAAGGCTGTGGCAGCAAATTGTTCCATGCTCGAGTCAGTGAGGATATCATTCTCTGACGCAGAGTTCCCGTCCTTCTCCTCATTTAGTTTGGATGGAAACCTTAATCTAGTTAAAAGTTGTCCAATACGCGAGCTCTCATTGGACCGTGTATACTCATTCAATGATGTCGGTATGGAGGCTCTGTGTACAGTCAACTGCCTTGAGACCTTAGAGATTGTGAGATGCCAAGAGATGAGTGACGAGGGTTTGCAACTCGTGGTTCATTTTCCCCAGCTGCAGGTTTTGAGGCTTAACAAGTGTTTGGGAGTCACTGATGACGGGCTGAAGCCACTTATTGGAACATACAAGTTGGGATTGTTGGTGGTCGAAGATTGTCCTCAAATATCCGAGAGAGGAGTTCAAGGTGCTGCAAGATCTGTATCCTTCAAGCAAGACTTATCATGGATGTACTGAATTCTCCCTTGCTGAGATCATTTTATACTGAGCACAAGAGGCCATTCTTCCACAAATGCAGTTGATGGGTTCCTTGACGGATGTTGTTTCTGCCACTATTGTTTGAGGTTAGTTGATAACGAGGTGCATTAATACATTGCATCATATTGTAAACTATGGTTATTAATGACTGAATAAAGCTTGTTACTAGCTTTTTTCCCTTGCTGAAATTTTTGGTGTTGATTGGTTTTCCCCTCTTTCTTTAACTCATTACATTCTGCCTTGTTTGAATGGAATGGGAGGGAGGGGTTAACTTTTATGCATTTTTTTTTTCCTCATTAGTTGAGAAGGGGGTGTTAAGTGGAATGGAAGTGGATGGGGGTAAATGGTTCAAGCTATTCAACCCCAAACTCAAATCTTTTGTTACCCAATTTATCACTTCCGGTTCTCCTCCTTTCCCTTCACTAGAGCTCCTAAATAAGGTGAAAGACGCCTATCTTACTTGAGGGAGTTGACAATTAGGAAGAGGGGGAGGGTGTTTCGCTGTGTGTATGTGACAGTGAAGTAACAGATGTGGTGGTTGGTTTAGCAAGCAAGTGGGCACTCTGCTCTGCCTGCCTGCTGTTTGCTGGTTGAATGCGGATGACTGGGTGCCAGCAACATAGCAAGGCAAAGAGGCATTGAGGGCCCCTACTTTTCCTCTTGCATTGTTATACTTGTTTACTTGTAAAAGCTGTTTTTTAAAGCGCAACGTATTTTTGGCTGTGCCCTTTGGATGGGATTGTAAGCTGCAGTTGTTAGGCCTCTTCGTAGTTCTCGTCTTTAATTGGACAATTGTTTATTGGGGAAATTATCTGTATTATTTGTTAATGCTTTAGGGGTGTCTACCTTCATTTGGTTGCTTGTCTCAAATCATTGTATACGTCATACATGTTTATATGTAGGGTTTGAGAGAGGGAGTTCGGGTCTGAAAGTAAGACCCAGACTATGTTTGGATTTTGGAATGATTCTGGTTCGGCACTTGAATTCGCCAACCAAGGCTATCGCCGCGTATTTGCATTAGGTTTGGCTTCACTTACCGGCAATATGAGATCGAACGCAAAATTGGTAGATGATGCATTTCTCTTGATCCTTGAAAGCTGCATAGTTGTTAGAGTGCTCCTATATTTGAATTTAACAGAAAATGTTAGTGAAAATTGGTTGGATAATGGAATTTCTTTCTTTATTTCTGAAATATGATTGTATGACCGGTCATAATTGAAACTTCGTTAAGGTGAGGATTTCATCTTTGTAATTTTGGGCAGCTCGGGTTTTACAATATGTCTAATATATTTTATTGTGCCGTTGTAATTTTAGTCGTCCAAGTTGTCTTTGGAAAGTTGTTAACTCAGGGGAGGTGCATGGGTGTTTGGTTGGGTGAATGTGATGGTGAAGTAATTGATGCGGTGGTTGGCATAGCAAGCTGGTGCGGCGCTGTGCTCCGCCCCTCCTGCATCATCCTGTTTGGTGGCCACTGTCATACGAAGATGACAGGGTGTCTGTAACCTGCCAGCCTGTATCATCTAGGCGAGGAGTCATTCAGGCTTCTTAGCACCAAGTAATTATTAGCACCAATTTAAAACATACCATAAAATATTTTAAAAAATAATAATAATCATTGAGGCCAACGTGGTGAGATTTAGTTCTATTAAAAAAAACTCATACCATAAAAGAAGACCAGAATGAGGGAAAGTTTCTGGATGGCAAGTTTCGTGCCTCAAGAAATTTTTTATGGGCGAAGGTTCGCAGATAAGTTAGGTCGTATGCTTAAGTACTCTGAAACTTATGTTTAAACATGTGTTTTAATTTTTATTTTTAAGCTTCAATGTTAAGGAGCCTTCTTTTAAGCATGTCCTTTGAACGGCTAAGTAACCACTCGGAGTAAGATTATTGGACGTGAAGGCAATTTTTTCTTCTGATGGGACGTTTCATTTATGCCCTGATCAATAAACTTTGTATTTGTGAACTTCCAATGTTTTTCATTTGAATGAATTTAGGGGCCGGAATGGTTTCTTTGACCATTAGAAGATGGTCTTTGTGTAGCCACATCACCTCAATATCTGGGTCCGTATAGCAACTTACGATCATCGTTGGTTTAGTGAGACACTCATTAATAGTTTGGTGCAAGACTAACTTCTTAATAACACGGTTTTGTTTATGTTGATGTGGTATGTCAGTTGGTTTGGGGCACATTAAACCTTGGTCAACAATTGGGCATCTTTGGCATATGATACAGAGTAATAATTAGGCTTATGAATATGTTGACTTTTCAAAGGCTTAATGCTCTAACAAAATGGTCTTTTTTTAGTGAGACAAGGTTCTCTGTCATTATAACAACTAAATCTACTAATAGTATAGGTTCTCTCATAATATGGTTTCTAATAATATGACCTCTCCAACAATGTAGTATCTTCTAACAATCAACAATTTGTTTTTCTTTTTTTAAAGTTTTTATCATATTATTTTGTTGCCAAACTCATAAATTTTATAATGATTTTGTATTAGATAAAACTCTAGGCAAGTCGATCATATTATGAGTTTTTTATTCTTATGCTACTAATAATAATGATAATAATAAAGGGATAATTTTACCCTGTATTGTATTCATATAATTTTAGGTATTTTATATCATTTTTTATTATCCGATATTTCCACGTGCACAAATTCGTTCTTTTGATTTTGAAAAAAAAATATAAGCACTAATATAATTTTCCTTCGTAATATACCCATTTATTATTTTGATATCATTTTGCATGCAAACTATCTATAAATCCTAGCCCGGATACTCTATTCATTATTAGGATAAAACTAATGTAAAATAAGTGTTGGGTCTGAGCCGAGAGAGTAAGACAATTAAATTTCTATTTTATAGCCTCTTGATGTCATAAGCTCGAATTATTAAAATAGAACCAAATTAGCACCCCTTTTGCATGGTGACAACTTAACATTAAAATAAAAGTCGGGGCAAATAAAGTCGTAGAATATGATTTGGGAATTGCAAGAGCACATTAATTCTTTTTTTTTTTTTTGTTTCCTATTTATGCCCCTGTGGTGATAAAGTCTTTATAAATTTGGGTTTAAAGTACATAGCCGAGGAGGAAGAATCTCCAACAAATGGGAAAGAAAGAAGGGCTATGGTTGGCATTCTCCATATATTTTATATTATCTGAAAAAATATGACATGGGTATTGTTATATCAGTTCATTAATAATACAAAAAATTAATGAAAATATTTTTTTATGCACATTTTTCATAAAGTGTGGGTGAGTATTAATTATTTCAATTATCAACCCACCCCACCTCCCAAAAAAAAAAAAAAAACTCTTCATCATTTTGATCAGTTAACTCATCCAATCGATGAGAATTCTGAACACATTTTCTTTGCTGTTCATGCAGAATACATGAACGTAAGAAGAGCTAGAACAGTGGTCAATACATCTTCTTCTTTTGAGTTTCTTTATTGAATGGTGGTTTCTAGTTTTTTTTTGTTTCTCTTATTATAATCTAAAACTAATGATAATAGTAGATCATATTTTTGTTAGGAAAATGAAATTGCTTGATGCTGGTTCTATTTTTTTTTTCTTTTTTTTAAAGATCAAATAGTACCATAGTAAATTTAATGTTAGAAAAAAAAAACAGTTCAAAAAAATACATCCAATAAATAAAATAACGTTTTAAGATAAGAATTTAAGGCACGTGCATTGCAAAATCCCTTTTTGTTAAGACAATGCTTATGAAAGTCAAACCGTACATTCTCATAGAAGTAAATTATTTAACTTTAAGAAATTACTTTCTTAAGTAAATAAATCATTATAATATCTAGTTTAATATTGGGTTTTTTTTTTTTTGGGATCTTATGTGAAAGCCAATTATAAATGTTGTTTACAAGATGAAAATTACTTATTTTTTCTGAATAATTATGTCTGTTTGTGTCAATTTTAAATTATCATATTTGTTCACATTATTTAAAAAAACACAATTATTCAAATTAAACTCAATTGAAATAATCATAGTAGTATCAAAAATAAAATTTGAAAGTATGTTACATTTGATGGAATTTGAATTATTTAAGGATAGTTTGATGGTTCAAACCCTTGGGCTTGCTTTCCAATGGCTTTATTTTGGAGCCGATCAAATTAATCACATTATATTTGACTCTTCTTACAAGTAGCCAAGATTACATGATATAAAAGAGGAAGGTTAAAAAAACAAAATAGAGAAAAATCTCAATTATTTACTGGCTTAATTAATTAACTTGGCTGCTACGGCTCAACATAGATCAATTTGATTAAAATCAAATAATAACTCATAATCAAATTGTATATTATGATTTAGATTATTACTTAACTAAATCAAATTGTTAGTTGATATAAACGGCTGTCAATATGTGGGTTGATTTGGTTTAGATGATTTATACGGTTTAAGGTGTAGAGTCTA
>JAODPA010083967.1:0-25543 GCA_025585075.1 Nepenthes mirabilis | reverse complement strand
TCTCGTCTTCTTCATGAAGTTTTGATTCTTCAAACTCCAGATCTGCTACGTTTTCTTACAGGGAAGACCAATCGATTGGTCCTCACTCTTAAAATGAGTCCAAATAAATTATTTCCCATTGATATACAAAAGCTTCCACATTCTGCTCTTCGAAGTGAGCTTCTAGACGAATCTTTTCTTTGGCATCTTAGGTTCTGTCATCTGCACTACGAAGGGCTCAAATTGTTGCAACTGCAACATTTAGTGATCGGCTTACCACTAAAAAAACAGAACACTGTTTGTGAAGGATGCGTTTATGGTAAAATGCACGGGAATCCCTTTCCAAAATCTTCCTAGCGTGCCAATGCTCCACTCGAAATTGTTCATGCTGATATTTGTGGTCTAACTCAAACTCCATCCCTTAGTAACAAAAGATATTTCTTACTTTTTATTGATGATTTTACCAGGATGATTTGCGTTTATTTTCTTTCTCACAAATCAGGAGCTTTCTCTGTTTTTCTGCATTTTCAAGTCTCTATGGAAAGACAAAGTGGGCATAAATTGAAACTTCCCAAAACTGATCGTGGAGGAGAGTTTATTTACAAACCTTTTCTTGATTATTGCTAAGAGAAAGGCATCCAGAGACAATTCACTGTTAGTCATCTCTTCAGCAAAATGGTGTTGCAGAAAGAAAAATTGAACAATGGTTCAAATGGCAAAAGTATGCCAAAAGGTAAAGAGCTTCCAAATTATTTGTGGACTGATGCTGTCCGAGACAAAACTCCTTATGAAGCATGGCACAACCAAAAACCTGTGGTAAGTCATTTCAGAATTTTTGGTTACATTGCCTTGCTCTCCTTCAATCCCAGCAACAAGGAAAATTTGACAAAAATGGAGAAAAATTTATTTCATTGGTTACAGTGATGAATTCAAAGGTTATTGCCTTTATAATCCCTCTACAAGAAAATTTTTATCGTCTCAAGATGTGATTTTTGATGAAGGAGCAACCTGGAAATGAAAAACTAACGATTCTCATAATTCCATCGAATTACACTCTTCGACCTTTATTCCCAGTTTTCTGCAGTCTGCTTCTAATCCATTAAGTCCCAATTTTGAAGCTGGATGACCAGTTTCTGCTACTCAAACTTCAGAAGGAGCTGATGCTGCAGATCCAGGCAACGCAGCATCAGATTATGAATCTGAAACAGAGGCACATCCTCCAAGAGGTTTCCAGTTCTTGACAGAACTATATAAAAAATGCAGTGTAGCATTTTTCATGGGAGAATGTTACGGGCCTAGTGACAACAACCACGCCCCCACTACCACCGGCTCAGCAGGGTACCAGACGAAATACACGGTAACCCGACTACTTCTCAAGTTGCAGGATTATAATTGATTTTTTGCTATTTTGTTTATATTTTGCCCACATGGCTTGTTGTTAATTAGCTTGCTGTTATACAAGCATGTGCTAATGTGAGAGGTAGTTACAAGTTAGGCGGGTGTGTATAAGCAAAGGACAGTAGTGAAACAGGGCAAGAAAGTATTCTTCATTTCTCCTCTTCCCTACTCTCTCGCTCCTTCCCTCTGTCTGACTCTCCTCCCTTCCTTCTCTCTCCCCTGCCTCACTTCCTTTTCTCTGCATCACCTCAGCGTTCTACACCTCGGTCGTTTATAACTGTAATATCGCGGTCTTATTGTAGCTCCACGTCGAGGTTACACATATCAAAGGTGCTCTCGTTGAGAGAATGGCAGAAGGAACGACAATGCGCTACAAAACTCTAGAAGACTCCATTGCAGGCCTCTCCACAGAACTGAAGGCAGTGGCGGCGACAGTCCAGCAACACACCGATGGCATCGCCGCTTACACCGCTACCACAGAGCAAATACAAAAATCCCTCACTGCTAATGCCGCTACCACCGAACAAATGCAAAAATCTCTCACCGAAAATTTTCAATTCTTGGTTCGAATCGAAAGGAATTCGCCACAATCTGCGAATCCACCATTACTTCCCACCCCCACCTCCTTTAGGTCACCCATGACCATATTTACCCAATCTCCAACTCAAGTCCTACCTCTCTTGCCACACACAACTTTCAATTCACAAATCTCTCCCCATCTCCGTTTGCCTAAACTAGAAATTTCTTTTTTCTCCGGTGACAACGTACTTGGGTGGCTTTTTTAGATCAAAAGGTTCTTTCACTATCACGATACTCCACCCGAATAGAAACTAACCATCGCCCTTTTTATATGACCGGATTAGCCCTTCAATGGTATCAATGGATGTTCTCAACCAGGCAACTCTCCACTTGGGAAGTCTTTACGTGCGACCTTGAGCTCCGATTTGGACCCTCGCAGTACCTCAACTATGAAGAAGCGCTTTATAAGTTATGGCAAACTACCATTGTCGTTGCCTATATGTCAGAGTTCGAAACTCTTTCCACGCGTACCACAGGTCTCACTTCCACTAATCTTTTAAATTGCTTTATTTTCGGTCTCTGCGATGAAATCCATCGTGAACTGTTACTATTGCGGCCTAACTCCTTACCGGAAGCTATTGGGATGGCTAAACTGGTGGAGGAAAATTTTAAGTCGGATGTTCCAATCCACATCGGCTGCCAGTTTCCAAGCCACCTGCCGGACCACCCTCAGTGACAAAATCAACCAACCCTTCACTGATGCTGTCCAAATTTCCTATTAAAAGGCTCACTCCGGCAGAAATGGCCGCTTGCCGCGAACGAGGCCTATGTTTCAATTGTGATGAGTAGTTTGTGCTCGGTCATCGTTGCAAGCCTCAACAATTCCTGTGCCTGATTGCTGAAGAAGTGCACAACACTACTGAAGTCAAACCCTGCACTCTTGATAATTTGACAGACTCACCTTCAGCAATGGAGGTCCCCGTTAGTCCATCATCATCCAACGAAGAGACTCCCACCATTTCCCTGCACGCTCTGGAAGGTCATGCTGCACCTTCCACATTGTGCTTACCAGGGTGGATAGCTGGGCGATCGGTGGTTATATTGGTGGATAGTGGATCCACGCACAATTTTCTCCAGACACGTTTGGCAAAGAATTTAGGATTGACAATTGAACTCTCACAACATCTGAACGTTACAGTGGGAAATGGTGATTCTATGCATTGCGAAGGCCGCTGTACCAATATTGGCATTTCCTTGGATCAAACACAGTTTACGGTGGATCTTTTCTTGCTACCCATTCATGGGGCTAATATGGTACTAGGCGTGCAGTGGCTGTCCACCATGGGGCCAGTTGTGTTTGATTATAAGGACCTATGGATGAGTTTTGATTATAATAGTGCTCACCTCATCCTTCATGGTTTACAGACTGCGGCTATCTCCTCAATGACATTTAATCAGTTGAGGCGTGGTGAACTCACTCATTCGACCTTCACCTATTTTCAATTAACAATCACATCAGCCACAAACTCCTCCCAGGAGACTGCCACGCTTGACAATCCCTCATCAAACCACCTTCCCTCTAATGTGGATACCACTACATTGGAAGCTCTATGCCAACTCCTCTCCACTTACGTTGATGTGTTTAAGGTACCCCACGGTCTGCCTCCAACTCGCAATACTGATCACCGGATCCCTCTCTAGCCAGGAGCTCAACCGATCAATGTGAGGCCCTATCGCTATACACACTTTCAGAAATCAGAAATGGAAAAAATAATCTAGGAAATGTTAACCGAAGGCATTATCCAACCCAGTACCAGCCCCTTCTCCTCTCCAGTCTTGTTTGTCAAGAAAAAAGATGGCAGTTGGCGTTTCTATGTAGATTATCGGGCCCTCAATGCGATCACCATCAAAGACCGCTTCCCCATTCCAACCGTGGATGAGCTGCTTGACGAGTTATATGGAGCTCGTGTTTTCTCCAAGCTAGATTTAAGGGCTGGGTATCATCAGATGCGAGTCCACTCCGAAGATGTCTACAAGACCGTATTCCGTACTCATGAAGGACACTACGAGTTCTTGTTTATGCCCTTTGGCTTGTCCAATCCCCCCTCCGCCTTTCAATCTAAGATGAACACCATATTCCGACCGGTATTATGAAGGTTTGTGCTGGTATTTTTTGATGATATTTTGGTGTATAGTGTATCGTGGGAGCAGCACTTTAGCCACCTTGCTCAAGTCTTACGAATTCTACGTGAGAACTCCCTCTTTGCCAAACAGTCAAAATGCGAATTCGGAAGGTCATCTCTAGCCTATTTGGGCCACATCATATCAGAGCAAGGTGTTGCTGTGGATCCCACCATAGTGGAAGCCATCCAACACTGGCCAACTGTTATGTACTCGTCGATATCCTCTCCGGAGTTCACTTATTGAACATATGGGGCCCAATAATTCACTATCGGCAGCCGTGGTACCTCCCTTCCCGACCATCGTCGGACACAGACACTCTCGGACCACCCAACCATCTCTTGAATTTAAAGAATATATTCAACTGGTGCATATGGGTCTGTTAGTGTATACTACTATTATATTTTGTTTGTGTATTCTGCCCACGTGATGGTATATGCCCCGTTTCCTGTTTCCCGTTCCCCGTTTTCCGTTTTCCGTGTCCCATATATATTACTCTGATATGAGTATAATAAAAAAGAGGAAATATTTTTCACTGTCCACTTACTCTCCCTTTCTCTGGTTCTTCTCTCTGTGCCCTTCCCCTTCTCTCTCGAACTCACTCTTTCCCTCAAACTGCTTCACGTCCCTTCTATTCTCCCTAATTTTCCTCTCTCCTCTGCCTGAACTCCCCTCTCCCTTCACTCCCCTCGCCGTCGACGATGATTTTGTCAGCCACTGCTGTGAAGCATGCATCATTAGGTGCTCTTGTTGAGAGCAAAGCGGAGGAGATCGCAGGGCGAGCACTCGACGCACTCGAAGCGGCCATCACTGAACTGGCCAACGCGATGAAGGACCTCTGACGGGCTACCGACAAATTTGATGCCACCTTGTCCACCGCAGTTTCAACCACAGCACAAATCCGGTCGTCCATCACTGAAATCTACCAATCGCTCCACAGATTCAAGCAATACCCTAACCGGTCAGTGAATTTTTCAACTTTTATGGTTTCTCCTACTATTACTTCCCATCTTTCGGTTCCACTTGCTCCACATCTTCCCTTTCCCCAACCTGCAAGTCCTTCCTATGTTCATCCTCCACCACTACTTCTGCAATCGCCACCGCAAACTTCAATCCCAACCTTTCTCAGAACGTCACCAACTCCACTAGACGTCACCACCGTTCTTCAGTTACCCTTACCTCAACTGAAAATTGTTTCCTTCGTTGTGTCCGTATCACCTCATATATCTCAAATAGCCGTTTCTACTCTCACCTTAGAACAAATTCGGTCATCCTGCCCCAACCGCACCGACCGTCTACCATTGCCGACTACAAATTCCTCTTTGTTTTCAACTCCGTCATTGTTCACGTCTTCCACTACTGAAACTTTACCTCAAACTCTTGAAAATTCCCGAACCGATGATCCTGGAGGCTTGCATTTCCACTACCTTCCTCCCTCCAAGCAGTTTTTACACTACCTGGAGGTACCCCTGCAATCTCCGGCTTTCTCCAGTTTCCCTCTTACACATCCTACTGAAAGGGCAATCTACTGTGAGTCCCTATTATTGCCGGCTGTATCGTTACCTGACACCACCGGCCAGACAAAATTAGGGAAGAAGATGCTAGATTTGAGCAGATAGCTAATCGCTCACACCAACTCTACTTTGTCTAACAAAATCCCTTCTCCTCAAAGCCTAACTCTCCAGTTCTCATGTTCGGTAACTGAAGAAGGTGGCTTTGTCCAAGCGATGCTGCTCATTACCTCTATTACGACTCCATCTGAACTATTTCACCTGAACTTAATTCAGCTCCTAGAGAAACCAGAAATTCCTCCGTTGAGAGACAAAATTCTGGCACCGATTCCTTCCCTCTACAATCATACGAGGCCCAGGAAAATTCCAAGGGACTTGATAGAAACAGTAATGGCAGGTGCAGGATTATCTATTCCTTCTGCGTTGCCTACGTGTTTTTAGAACTAAACTGAATGTTTATATGGCTGGAAGCACTTTCGGTGATGAATTATTTCTCAGGGTTATCCTAAATGCTCATAATTTTGATAGCATGGGCTATGAGTATGAGAATCTGGTTGTCAATTTACATGTTACTTGGGGCCCTTGGGGTCACCGACGGAAACCTTCATCAAACACAACTCATTTTGAACAAGCTTATAAGCATGTTTTGCCGGTCATGATTGCTGCCATTAGCCTTGATGATATGGTTGTCATAGGTGAGTCGGAGGCCAGAACCTCTGAGCAGCCCTGCAATGACTATGTTCCGGCATGAAAATGGTTGAAATTAAATTCGTGGCAGCATCAAGGACCAATGATTTCTCATGATAATTAGACTACTAAATTTGGTGCCTGGATGGATTGGAGAACATATTTTTGTTGTCTTTGTATGCAGAGGAAAGTGGTGAATAGAATGTTAAAGTTGCCTTGGCCTCCTGATCAGCAGCAGCAGTGTCCATAACAATCAAATCTTCCCAGCCATAAGACTGCTGTCAGGCGCCGATTTAGCAATTACAAATATCCCTAGCCATATGGAAGCAAAGTCTGCACAAATGAAATTTGTAAATCCTTCGCAACTGAAGAATCTCAATCATCGAGAAGTATTCGGCTCAACATCCCTTCATGGATTTCGAGTTGCTCCTCCAAAGGCATTTAATAAAAGTTGTGCTGGTTATGTGATTGATGGGGAGGAGGGCTTAGGCGATATCTCAGAAAATGCAGAGTCAATATCAAAAGTTCTAATTCCATCGTCGCCAAATGAATCAAATGGATGTAGAGCTCCCATAAGTAGTTGCTACTGGGAATGGAAACCCAAGCTTAATGTGTATTATCAAAAATCTTGGTGTGGAAACATTAATGCACCACCAGTGCTCCTTCTTCCCGGCTTTGGTGTTGGCAGCTTTCATTACAAAAAGTAATTGGAGGATCTTGGCCTTGATTTTAGAGTTTGGGCTGTGGATTTTTTCAGTCAGGGTATGTCGTTGCCGATGGAAGATCCCGCTCCTTTGCCTATGGAAGAGGATCTTTCTAAAGGGAAGGCTTTTACATGGGGTTTTGGGGACAAAATTGAGCCATGGGCAAATGAGCTTGTTTACTTTGTTGATCGCTAGAAGGATCAAGTTCGCTTCTTCATCGAACAGGTTAGTAGTGAACTAGTTTATATTGTAGGTAACTCGCTTGGAGGATTTTCACGAGCAAGCCCTTCCTCTAGCGCTAATCAATTTGAACGGCCAAGCTGTGTGCTGGCTCTTTGCTGCTCAACTGTACCAATTGCTTGCTTGGCTACACGTAGATGCTCCTTCTATGATACATCCCAGACAAGGGCACAAAGTAAAACAGGGCGAAGAGAAACAACCACAATGCTCGACCACAAGTACCCCACGTTTAACCTCGAGGACAAGGTTATTTTGATAAGGACGACAATGTTACGTATTCGTCGATATCCTCTCCGGAGTTCACTTACTGAACGCACGGGGCCTAAAAATTCACTATTGGCAGCCATGGTACCTCCCTCCCCGACCATCGTCGGACACAGATGCTCTCGGACCACCCAACCATCTTTTAAATTTAAAGAATATATTCAGCTGGTGCATTTGGGTCTGTTAGTGTATACTGCTGTTATATTTTGTCTGTATATTCTGCCCACGTGATGGTATATGCCTCGTTTCTTGTTTCCCTTTCCCTGTTTCCCGTGTCCCGTGTCCCATATATATTACTCTGATATGAGTATAATGAAAGAGAGGAGATGTTTTTCACTGTCCACTTACTCTTCCTCTCTCTGGTTCTTCTCTCTACGCCCTTCCCCTTCTCTCTCGAACTCACTCTCTCTCTCAGACTGCTTCACGTCCCTTCTGCTCTCCCTAATTTCCCTCTCTTCTCTGCCTGAACTCCCCTCTCCCTTCACTCCCCTCGCCGTCAACGATGATTTTGCCAGCCACCGCCGTGAAGCACGCATCACCAACCCCCACCAATGTCAGGCAGTTACACGGGTTCCTAGGGCTCGCCGGCTATTACTGAAGGTTCGTGGCCCGCTATGCACATATCTCCGCACCACTCACACAGCTACTACGGGAACAAGCCTTTATATGGAATCAGGACACCGAGTAGGCCTTTGTGACTCTCAAAAAGGCATTGATATCGACCCCAGTATTGGCTCTGCCGGATTTTACCAAGCCATTTCTAATTCAAACAGATGCTTCCGGTACTGGCATCGGGGTCATTCTACTCCAGGAGGGTCACCCGATAGCTTATTTTAGCAAGCAAATTTGCCCAAAGTTACTGGTTGCATCAACCTATAACAAGGAACTCCGTGCGATTGCCGAAGCTGTCACAAAATGGCGTCAATATTTACTCGGAACTCGATTCACCATCCAAACGGATCATCAGCCCCTTAACTCCCTCCTCAATCAAACAATTCATACACAGAAACAATAGCGCTGGATTACCAAACTTTTGGGATATGACTTCGATATTGTGTACCGGCTTGGCAAGGACAATGGCCCAGTCGACGCCTTGTCTAGAATTTCAGACCTTTTCTGTTATGCACCGCAAACGGCCTCATGCCCAATGGTAGCTCTGCTGCAGGCCTTGCGTAAATTTCACACCCAACACCCGGGGTCAACTCAATTGGCTTACTCCATTCGGGAGCAACTAGGTGAGTATATTGACTATGCCTTGCGAGATGGCCTCATACTTTTCAAGAACCGAATCTGGGTTCCCGTGGAGTCAGCACTACCAGAATTAATTTTGCACGAGTACCACAACTCGCCCCTCAGGGGACACGCTGAAGTTCGGCGCACTCTCGCTCGGATAGCTGCCACTTTTTATCGGCTACACATGTGCCAAGATGTCCAAAATTTTGTGGCTCAATGTCTTGCCTGCCAGCAAGTTAAGGCTCTCACTGCAGCACCCCAAGGACTTCTGCAGCCCCTTCCTATCCTAGGACAGATTTGGTAATCTATCTCTATGGATTTCATCACTCACCTCCCTCACTTGGCAAATCGGTGATCATGGTGGTGGTCGATCGTTTGTCGAAGTACGCACATTTCTCGGCCTTGGGCACCACTTTCATTGCCCCTAGCCTCGCCGAGACCTTTATAAAAGATATATGTCGATTGCATGGTTTTCTCACGGATATCATCTCGGATCGTGATCCCATATTCATGAGCACTTTTTGGCAGGAACTCTTTGAAACTCAAGGAACCCGACTAGTTGCCAGCAGTGCCTATCACCCACAAACCGATGGCCAAACGAAGGTCGTTAACCGTTGCCTGGAAGATTACCTTCGCTGCTTCGTCGCCGATCAACCTTCTAAATGGATACAGTACTTACCATGGGCAGAATGGAATTATAACACGGCATGGCACTCCGCAATCCAGATGACTCCTTTTGAAGCTGTTTATAGCCGGCCGCCCCCTTCTTTACTTGACTATGTCTAAGGTTCTTCCCCTATTGCTTCCATCGATGAATTGCTGACAGCCCGTTTGGCCACTCTTGTCGCTCTAAAGGCGAACCTCAGACGTGCATAGCTTCGGATGAAGAACCAGCAAGACGCACATCGGACGGACCGGGAGTTTCAAGTCGGTGACCTTGTTCTTGTGAGACTCCAGCCCTATCGACAAACATCGGCTGCCCATCGCCAGAGTAATAAGCTCGCCAAGTGCTACTACGACCACTTTCGTATATTGGATAGAATTGGAGCCGTTGCCTACCGGTTGGAATTGCCCGCGACCTTGAAAAACCACAATGTGTTCCATGTCTCCTTGCTTAAGCGATGTCGTGGTGATTTCCTTCCGCAACTCACTGCCCTTTCCGACACCGCTTGAGGATCACAGCCCCTCTTACAACCCAAACAACTTCTGGGATTTCGAACAATATTACACAATGGCAAGCCCCTTCCTCAGGTCCTCGTTCACTATCAAGCTCACTCTCTTGAGGAGGCCACTTGGCAATCGTTAGCCGAATTTTCTCAAGATTTTCCAGACTTCCACCTTGAGGACAAGGTGCTTTTCGACGAGGACGGCAATATTACGGGCCTAGTGACCACAACCACGCCCCCACTACCACCAGCTTAGCAAGGTACCAGATGAAGCACACGGATAACCCGACTACCTCTCAAGCTGCGGGATTATAATTGATTTTTTGCTATTTTGTTTATATTTTGCCCACATGGCTTGCTGTTAATTAACTTGCTGTTAAACAAGCATGTGCTGATGTGAGAGGTAGTTACAAGTTAGGCGGGTGTGTATAAGCAGAGGACAGTAGTGAAACAAAGCAAGAAAGTATTCTCCATTTCTTCTCTTCCCTGCTCTCTCGCTCCTTCCCTGTCTGACTCCCCTCCCTTCCTTCTCTCTCCCCTTCCTCACTTCCTTTTCTCTGCATCACGTCGGCGTTCTACACTTCGGTCGTTCGTAGCTGCAATACTGCGGTCTTACTGTAACTCCATGCTGAGGTTACGCGTATAAGAGAACCTCAAATTTTTGAAATGGCTTCCAAAACAGAAGAATGGAGAAATGCAATAGCTAATGAATTAGACAGTATAGAGAAAAATCAAACATGGAAATTAGTAGACCTCCCTAAAGGAAAAGAAGCAATTGGATTGAAATGGATTTACAAAATCAAATATAATGATGATGGAAGCATCTAAAAGTATAAAGCTCGTCTAGTGGCAAAAGGATATTCTCAACAACTAGGAAGAGACTTCACCGAAACATTTGCTCCTGTTACTCGCATGGAGACCGTTCGAATTATTTTATCTATTGCAGCCCAACTGAATTTACAACTATTCCAACTTGATGTCAAATTTGTCTAAAGTTGATTTCATCCGTGATTTTGTGGAACGTAAAGAAATTGTGATGGAATATATTCCTATATATGATCAACTAGCAGACATTCTGTCTAAAGTTGTAACCTGAGACAAATTTGAAACTTTCAAGGTTAAACTGGAAATTACAAATTATGATAGGGTGTTAGAAAAATAATTTGTAATTAATCAGTGTGAGTGGTTTGTGTTGAAAAAGAAAATTGTATTTAATGATGAGTAAGTGTTAATAATTGTCTTGGGCAGTCCAAGAGTTTTTTGTTGCATTTTAGATAATTAATGTGTTGCTTTTAATTATTATGTTGTCGTTTTAGCTTCTTTTCTTACCTCTATAAATTGTAATGTTTTTTTTATAAAGAAATGTAAGTAAAAAAATAGTGTCACTATTATTATAGATTTGTCACTAATAGTTATTTTTTGCATGTATCAAGAACTACCTATGCCATGCAGTGAAATATATTTTCAAGAAATTTAGGGTTCCCAGGAATTGATCTAGACCACTTGTTTAAAAAATTATTTTGTTTTTGATAGTCCTTGTAAAGGAATTAACTCATGACAAAAGTTGAAGATCTAATACTAATGCGTCTTTGGATCCGAGTTGTTGTATGGATTAGGGAGCCACCCGATCTTCCACAGTAGGTTGACTTGAGGCGGGTCTGGTCTCTATCTCCGATAACTTGGGTCTTGCGTAATATAATGAATAAACAAGAGGTCAGAAAATTGACAAGATTTGCTCATCGATATATTATCCAACGCTCAAATCAAAAATCTTTCTACTAAGAAAGAAAGATAGGAGGATGCGAGATTAATGCATAGATGCATGTAATGGGGGATTGAATGTTGGAGCGCGCTTGGCCGGGGAGCGGCTTGGAGAGGGCACCCGACAAGAAGTGGCTTAGAGAGGGCGCACAACAGAGGTGACTTTGTTGGATGGAGGACTAGGTTTTGATGAGTATGCCCGACCAAGGAGCCGCTTCGAGATGGAGGATTGAGTTCCGTTAAGTGCATCCAATCAGGGGGTGGCTTTGAGATACGAAAGGCTGGGCTCGAACAGTACGGTCGGTTACGGAGCGGTTTTGAGATGGAAGACTGGACTCTTACAGTGCGTTCGGTTGGGAAGTTGCTTTGAATATGGAGGACTTGGCTCTAGAGAATGCACTCGGCCACAGAGTGGCTTTGAGATGGATGTGCTCGTGGGAGAGCGGCTGTCTGGAGGAGGAAGAAACTCCTGGGCAATGATAATGGAGAGAGGAACGTCGTTGGCTCCTCTCTGACTACCTACGAAGGGGGCCTTCCTATGCCTTGCTACATGAACCATTTTTGCTGCAATGGTAGCGTGAGAGTTCGGAGCATGCTCAACGCCTACACAGTCGTGAGCCTGGATCGGAGGATTGCTTCAAAAGCCAGGGGGTGCTCCTGCTCTGCTGGGATAGCCCTTCGAGCTAGGTGAGGAAGTGCCAAGGTGGGCATACTCTGTCAACCCCTTTTCTCTCTGTTCAGCTCTCTCCTCTCTTCTTAGGCTTTGCTCTTTAGATTCTTTTCCTTCCTCTCACCTCTCTCTGTTCTTTCTCCTTTTTCTTGTGTCGGAAAGGTGGTATATGTAGAGTAAGGGCTGCAATGCTTCCCTTGGGGCACACGGCTGGCGATGGTTGCTTACTTGGATTTGATGAGTTGTCCCTGTGGTTATGGCATGTGTCGCCCACTGATTTGGGGGACGCTATGCTATTTGTCATCTGATGAGCTGGCGGTGTATTATTTACTGTGATTGGCTGTGGGTACTGTGGCAAGTTGTCGGCAGCCGCCTGCTAATGTTGCTTTTATGACCGCTAGGAGCTGTATGTTGACAGTGGCACATGGTCTTGTCTACTGGGCTGGGGCCATGTGCTGACAAGGACACATGGCCATTCCTTCTGATCTGGAGTCGCCGAATTGCGGGCCTCTGCTAGGGCTACGTCTGCCAGAATACTAACGATTCGTTTCTTGTTGAGCGGTGCAAGGTTGACCCGCCTAAGTCGTTTATTTGGCCGCCTGGGCCTCTGGCTCGGAGAAACTTTTGCTAGGCTGAGCTACGTGGACTTTTCAATGGTCCCTCAGGACCTTGCGCTTGGCCTTGGAGGAATCCATTGAGCTATCGATTCGTTTTCGTCTGGACTCTAGGTTGGCCTATATTACTGGACCCATCACTGGCCTCTCATGTCGAGAGATTTGAAAGTTCAACCCCTGGCATGTAAGGATGGGACGTCGTCCTGTAAGTCCATACACGTGGTCCTTTCTCATACGTCTTGCAGATTTTTGCTCTAATCGGAAGGATTTGGCGCTAACTCAGTTCTCTACCGTTGGCGATCTTCTACTGAGGATGATCTTCTGGTGTCAACGCAATCTCTTCGATTTAATACTGGTCAATCTCTTCCTTCGGCTGTAAGTGGGGTGCTCTCAACGCCTCGCGTCACGTATCGTCTTCACCAGCCGAGTGGTGTGAGAGTTTGGGGCTAGCATGGAGCCTACATAGCCACAAGCCAAGATCAAGGAGACTCTTCTCCCATGCTCTTGCATGGTGTGAATGGTTAGAAAGCTTGAACGCTATATTCGCCTTGCTTAATGTCTGACAATCTTATGGTCCGGGCTACTTGCGACTTGGTCTTTTGGCGATCCGTCCTACGGCCGATCGTCCCGAACACTTGGTCAGGACACGAGTCAGGCGAATTAGCCTTGAGTCTGCCAAGGCTGTTCGTCGTCAGTCTATAGCCTTGGAAAGTGTCGTGTTAGGTCATCATGGAGATGTGCTTTTTCGATATCTTGAAGCAACGCCGTTGTTGAGCTGGAACGTTGGCTATTGTGCGGGAAGTGTAACGTTCGCGAGTTGGTTGTTCTTGGTTGACCCGTTGTTAGAAGCTAAGGTTCCGTAGAGTCAAGAGCAAGTCGCTGACTTCAACTGTATATTGTCTGAGTCTTAGGCGAGATCCAAGAGCTCATAGAGGAAAAACTCAAGCTTTGGATCGGATTGCCTCGTTGCGAGGACGCGCTTCGGGAGCAAGTGACGGGAGAAATGGAGAGCCAAGCAAGCACTATTGTCTCCAAGGCTCGAGGGTCACAAATGGGCCGCTGACATCAACTATGAGTTGTCCGAGTCTTAGGCAAAATCCAAGAGCTTACAGAGGAGAAACTCAGGCTCTAGATCGAATCGCCTCGCTACAAGGTCATGCTTTGGGGGGCCGAGCAGCGAATAGTTGACTCCCAGAGAGACATTGCCTGAAGAGGCTGAGGGCTGGGACTCGGCTTTGACAGTAGAAAGCTTGCCCATCCGGACTTTTCTGCTGGCGCCTTTGATTTGAGTAGCACTAGAGCTCAATGCTAATCTAACTTAGCTGATTCCTCGATGGTAGAAGGGAGGCCCTTCACCATACCCGCTGTGGGACTTTCCGCCTTGGGATAGTCGACCATTTGTGTTGTAGGTGTGGGTAGCGCTATGCATTCCTTGGAGGGACCATTCTTGCTGCCGCTTCGGACTGACTGCCATGTGTTGTTTGAAAGGTTTGAGAGGCATTTCGAGTGGCGGATAAGGCGCTGCACTAGAAGGATCCTGAGATCTTGCGACTATCCATGGCACACATAGATCCTTCTGCAATGGAGGATACGGAGCGCCAAATGAATGCTACTCTTGCTGAGGCTTTGCAGAGGGAAGAGTAGGCTGCCTATCTCGACCGGGCGTGGTCTAAGTCGAAGACAAGATCCTAAGAGCTTTTAGAGGCTAATACTCAAGCTCTGGATCGGATTGCCTTGCTCGAGGACGGGCTCCAGGAGACGCAGCAGCAACTCTCTGAACTTTGGAGGGATTATGATCGGCTTGAAGGAGAGCTTCGATACGGTGGACTACCCATAGACAGGTGAGGGGCCTGCACCATGAACACCGGGGGGCCCCCGATGGCGTGGGGCTTGCACCATGCACATTGGGGGGCCCCTGAACCTAGGATAGTCATATTAGCATTTAGCCTAGGCAGCTTCTTGTACTTCGATGGGCATTCAGATGCCCTAGCTGTACATTTTAGATTTTTAATAAACCAACTCAGTTGTTTTAATCTTTGTTGCTAATATCTTTGGCTGGATGCATCTATCTAGCCATCCCTCCTGTAAGGAGGTCGTGGCATTGAGAGATTCTTTGCCGACTAGGCACTACCACCATCGCTGTTGGGCTTAATCAAACGCAATTGTCCGTTTGTGCTCGCTCCTAGGAGGAGGTTGTGGCAATAAGAGAATGTGATTGCCGGCTAAACCTTGCAGCTATTGTTGTCAAGCTTGACTGGATACGTTCGTCCATTTGTACTCTTTCTTGCGGAAGGACGTTGTGGCACGAGCATGGTTAAGCTTCACAGGGGCCGATTGGGTTTCATGACTACAGTTGCCGAGCTCTTACGAAGTCTAGGCCATCATCCGCATGTAACCATTAGCGCTCGATCTTGTTTGGGGACGTTGTAGCTTTCATACGTTAGGTCCTAGTCTGCTGACCATTGTTAACTAGTGGTGCTCTCTCATTCGGGGAAAGGTTACCGCACACATGCTATAAAAACCCCATAAGGTTTTGTGTTCGACCACGTATGGGCCGCTCAGTAGCGGGATTGAGGTTCAAAATTTGACCGCACTTGAGCCCTCGGTAACGAGACCGAGGTTCAGAATTCGATTGTGCAAGGGCCACTCGGTAACGAGACCGAGGTTCTTTGACTATTCGTAGGTCGAGTTATGAGCAAACGAAAGTTCACCCGTTTTAGGAATAGTTTAGGTTTTTAAATTAATGCATGCACACAAGAAATCGAATGACTATCATAATAAATGAAGTTAATAATTTAAACGTGCTCATAGTATTCATGCAATTTGCATGGATGCACTTGACTTTGGCGGGAAATCATTGGTGGCACCTCTTGGGGCGGAGGACGCTCTGGGTCCATGGGCCTAGCCTTCTGGTCTGGGTGCACAGCACATACGCCTTGCTTCAAAGGGTCCTCGAGGCTGGGAATGGTCCCTAACAAGAGGGAGACTAATCGTTCTGCTTGGCGGCCTCGCGCCTGCAGCCTCTATACTCTGAAGGATTGGGTCTGCCACGTTAAATCAACTGCAGGATGGTAGCGACTTATGGCGTGAAACTCCGTAGGCAAAGGGAGTTGAGGACTCTAATACCCCCGAGGGCTTTCCAGCCTACCGACTTGTAGCTGTCCGGCTGCTTGATTTTTGACATCAAGATTTCATCGTCAACGTGCAATCTGTACATTTTGAGGGTGGACCTCGATTGGTTCGAAGGAAGCGTCGTTTGGCGTGAAATGCCACAAGCAAGGGGGCCGAGGGCTCTGCCACCCCAAAGGGCATTCCAGCCTGCTGCTTGTCTCATTCAATGTGCTGGTAGCATTTTCTGGCATGAAACGCCGCATGCAAGGGCCTGAGAACTTTACTACCCTTGGAGGCATTTCAGCCTACTTCCGGAACTATGTTGCCAACTTATGAGGCCCTAGGAGCCTGGCGAAGCGTTAAAGTAATCCTGGTGGAGCATTGGATCGAAACTTTGGTCGTGGGATTTCATGTTTAGTTCTCGGATGTTGCGAGGAGAGGAGATGAAGACGACCAAATCTCCGTCATGGCCGGTGACCTTGCTAGGTCAACAAAGTGTCCTCTGACGCTGCGTGGAGTTTCTTATTGAACAGGGGGGCCTCCTGTCATCACAGAAGCGGCGTGACTGTATCGCGCTAGGCTTTCATCCCACACCTCATGACTTGGTTGGTCCTTTGGCTGCCGCTAGGCCCTATCACCCGTGGCCACCTGAGTCACGAGGTACTCAGGTCATTGGATCTTCTACAGATGTTGATTCACTCCGATTGTTTAGGAGTTAGAGGGCCGAGCCCCTAGTGTAGCACCTTTGGATGGATGCGTACAGTCTGAAAGAGGGTGCTTAGCCAAGCAACAAGCGCTTGCACGTTTGGGGCCGAACGTTGGTCGGCATAGCTTCCCGAGGAGGAGTCATTGCCATGGCTGGTGCGATGGGTAGCAGACCAAGCATGTCAGGTCCCCCATCATGATGACTGTGACAGTTTCTACTAGATCTGGCGCTCTACACAGGGTCGTTGAGAAGCGTTGCTATAGGATTGGTTTTACCAAGCCCCTAGGTCAGGCCTCTTGCTCTAGCGAGGCTACTCGCGAGCAGAGGGCCGAACACTCTTGGAGCTCTTCTCGAGTTGCACTTCTAGTCCTAGTGAGAGAATGATGGAGTGTCTATCGGTATTGCATGCATTTTCTTTATGGGCGGAAGGTTACTGGTCGTCTCAAGAATAACAAAGGCGCTTTGAACTTTCGCGTTGCTCTCCAGGACTGGGTCAAATTTTCATCTGGGAGTGGGCCCTATCTCTTGGTATCCTCCTGAATATTGAGGTCGTTGGGCAAATGAGATTTTCCCTTAGCGGGCGGTCTTTTCCTCCGGCTTCTCGTTTTGGGGTGCTGACATTTGCACGAGGGAGGAAAGAGCCCCTAGTCGCTACTCGTCGAGACGAACGCATAGGGTCTAGAGCAGTTTAAGCATGATACCCTGTTGGATAGTGAGTGCATGCTCGTCAAAGGCAGGGCACACGTCTCTATGACTACACGGAGGGTCGTTGCGATGGCTACGTAGAGGGAGGCGATGTCTCTGGCCAACGTGCTGGCTGGACGGTCTTCATTTCTGATAACTTGGGTCCTTAAGACAACAAATAAATAAGAGGTCAGAGCCCTCAGCCCCTAGCCGTTGCTCATCCAAATGAATGTATAACGTCTAGAGCAGTTTAAGCAGGATGCCCTGTTGGGCAGTGGGCCCATGCTCGTTAAAAGCAGGTTGCACGTCGCCATGGCTACCCGAAGGGTCGTCACCATGGGAGGTGATGTCTCTGGCCGATGTGCTGGTTGGAGCACGAATATTGACTATGTTTGTTTGTTGACGTATGGTGGTTAGACTTTTTAGTTGTTCCTATAGGTGGCGCCAATGATGTATCCCTAAATACGAGTTGTTGTACATATTAGGGACCTGAGACAGGTCCAGTCTCCATCTCTGATAACCTAAGCTCTTGTGCAACACAATGAACAAATAAAAGGTTAGATGATTGGTGGGACTCGTTCATTGACATATTTTCCGACACTCAAGTCAAAATTCTTTCTACGATGAAAAAAAGATGGGAGGATGCCAGATTAATATGCAAATGCATGTAATAAGGGATTGAGTATTAGAGTGCATTTAATCAGTGAGTGGCTTGGAGAGGGCGTTCTGTAGGGAGAAGCTTAGAGAGGGGGCTCGGCAGAGAGTGGCTTTGAGGGATAAATGATTAGGCTCCGATGAATGCGCCTGATTAGGGGGCAGTTTCAAGATGGAGAACAGAGTTCTGTTGAGTGTGCCCGACCGCGGGATGAGTTTGAGATATGGAGGGCTGGAATCCGAAGATATGCTCGACTAGGGAGCGGCTTTGAGATTAAGGATTGGACTCTACGGTGCGCTTGGTTGGGGAGCGGTTTTGAGATGTAGAGAACTTGGCTTCAGAGAATGCGTTTGGCCAGGGAGTGGCTTTGAGATGCATGTGCTCATGAGACAGCGGCTGCCTGTAGGATGAAGGAACTCCTGGGCGATGATAATGGAGAGAGGAACGCCGCTAGACTCCTCTCCGGCTATCTGCGAAGAGGGGCTTCTACACCATGCTACACGAACCGTCTTTGCCGCAATGGTGGCGTGAGAGTTTGGAGTGGGCGCAGTGCCTACACAGTCGTGAGCCTAGATCGGAGGGTTGCTTCGAAAGCCGTGGGGTGCTCCTGCTCTGTTGGGGTAGTCCTTCAAGCTTGGTGAGGGAGTGTTAGGGTGAGCATGCTTTGTCGACCCCTTTTCTCTTTGCTCTTATTGGGCCCTGCTCTTTGGATTCTTTTCCTTCCTCTCGCCTCTCCCCTCCCTTTCTCCTTTTTCTTGTGTTGGAAAGGTGGTATATATAGAGCGAGGGCTACAATGCTTGCCTTGGGGCGCACCGCTGGCGATGGTTGCCTACTTAGATTTGTTGAGCTGTCCTCGCAGTTATGGCAAGTGTCACCCGCTGATTTGGGGGAACACTTTGCTGTTTGTCGGCCGATGAGCTAGTGGAGTATTATGCACCACGATTGGCTGCAGATGCCGCGGCAGACTGTCGGCAGCCACCTGCTAATGCTGCTTTTATGGTCGCTGGGAGCCGCACGCTGACAGAGGCAGATGGGCTTGTCTACTAGGCAGGGGGGCCGTGCTTGCAGGGACACTGGAGCCTGCCTTCCAAGTTAGATTCGCTGAACTGCAAGCCTCTGCTGGCGCTGTGTCTGCCGCAACCCTAAAAACCCATTTCCTGCTGGGCGGTGCCAGGATGACCCACCTGGGCTGTCTGTTTGGCCGCCTGGGCCTTTGTCTCGAAGGAACTTCTGCTGGGCCGAACTCCGTGGACTTCTCGGTGGTCCCTCGGGACCTTGCGTTGGGCTTTGGAGGAATCCATCGGGCCATCGATCCGCTTCCATCTAGACTTTGGGTTAGCCCATAGTACCAGACCCATCAAATGCGAATATCATTTTACAATCTAATAGTAAAAATTGATTCACGTGAATATACCTAGGAACCAACTATCCTAAGAGCTTAAACAATTCAGTGAAGGCCTAAGAATGATTTTTCTCACTAATTATGTCCCTACCACGTGAATGCTCTTTGGGGTTTGGAGCGTGGTTGAACGCTCTCCTGTCTCTGTTATGTGCTAAAACAGTTTTGATTAAATGGGAATTCCTAGGATCTGGACTATAAACTACTTTTTCAAGGTTTCATAGCAAACTAACTTATCCCATCAGCTTAAGCTATCATGTGAGGTTCAGTAATAGTTTATACCCCTGCAGGATTGGCGTGCAATTCGTTTTCATATAGAGAGTGCAATCTTATAGGTCCAGAAGCTTGCAAAGGAAAACCGGAGGCCAGTGTTCCCATTTTCAGCTATACTTGGGCAAGATGAGATGAAACTTTGCCTTCTGTTAAATGTCATTGACCCCAAAAGTGGGGGCGTGATTATCATGGGAGAAGGGGGTACAGGCAAATCAACCACTGTGAGGTCATTGGTCAATTTACTTCCTGAAATAGAGGTGGTTGCTGGTGATATCCTGAAATAATGGCTATGGAAGTGAGAGAAAGAGAGAGTCATGAATGGGGAGAGGCTTCCTCTTGAAAGGACAAAAATCAATGTGGTCGATTTGCCGTTAGGTGCTACCGAGGATAGGGTTTGTGGGACAATTGATATCGAGAAGGCGCTAACTGAGGGCATCAAGGCGTTTGATCCTGGCCTTCTTGCAAAAGCTAATAGAGGGATCCTATATGTTGATGAGGTTAATCTGCTGGATGATCACTTGGTGGATGTTCTTTTGGATTCTGCTGCTTCAGGATGGAATACTGTTGAAAGGGAAGGTATTTCAATTTCACATCCTGCTCGTTTGATTTTGATTGGATCGGCAAATCACGAAGAAGGGGAGCTTAGGCCGCAGCTGCTTGATTGGTTTGGAATGCATGCTCAAGTTGGCACTGTGAAGGATGCGGAACTTAGGGTGAAGATCGTGGAGGAGAGGGCTCACTTTGATACAAACCCCAAGGAGTTTCAAGATTCTTATAAGGAAGAGCAAGAGAAGCTTCGGCAGCAAATTTCCTCCACAAGGAGCTTTCTTTCTTCGGTACAGATTGATCATGATTCCCAGGTTAGGATCTCTAAGGTGTGTGCAGAGCTTAATGTTGATTGTTTGAGAGGTGATATAGTGACCAATAGGGCATCAAAGGCCCTAGCTGCTCTCAAGGGTAGGGACAAAGTCACTGCAGAGGATATTGCAACTGTCATTTCCAATTGCTTAAGACACCGGCTTAGGAAGGACCCTCTAGAGTCCATTGATTCCGGCTTGCTTGTCATCAAGAAATTTTATGAGGTATTTAGCTAACGAGAGATTCTATGTATTCTTGTGGAAAATGGTTGTTTGCTTCAATTCTGTTTTACATTGGTAATTCTACTTTACCCTGCTATTTTTTCTTGAATCATATACATTCAGTACGTCGTTTGTATCTATTTTTGGCGTGTGTATAACCACTGTAGACAAGGGGATATGTATGAAGCTTTCTTCTGCTAACTTTGTCCTCTGATCTCTCTCTCCCCCTTTTTCTTTCAATACTTTTGTCGTTGTGAAAGTTACACTTAAAAGTTACCCTATGAACTCTACTAATATACCAAGCATGTAGTGAGCTTAGTCAACTGAAACCTGCTACTAAAGCCCTTGACCTGTGAAAGGTAGGCTGGTTCGTTTCACCCTTCAGCCGAAGGATGGGATCATTTGTTAGACACTACGTCCTGCAGGCTTTAGGTAGTCTACTGAGACGAAGAAAGACTATTTATTTGATCGCTTGACTAAGGAACCAGTCGTCTCTTTGGGCTCATTATAGTATTATTAGAAGGAAGATTGGGACCTAGAAGGATCAAGGAGTGCTGTGAAATCGCAGTGCCTACTGCTCTTTGCTCATCCATTTGATAGGAGAGATCTAGCGGGTGATATTTGAGTCTTAAAAATAAACCTCTAAGTAGTTTTTTTTCCTCATATTTGGTATTTATATTTAATGGATGTTAATATTAAAATAATCTATCTTTATAATTTTTTTTATCTTAAAATTGAACCCATTGGATGTAAATCGAATTGGTTGTAAAGAGAGCAGTAGGCCGTACTTTGCCCGCCTTTGAGGAAGCACCCCCCTCAGCTCCCAATAAAGGATTTACTTTCGCAGTCAACATTCTTGATACGTATGCAACTTTAAATGACAGATTTGATGATAAAAAACAAGGTGTTGTTTGGGTGAAACAGAGCACCGAAATCATTGGAACTTTCGTCTATTGTGCTAAGTTTGGCAAAGAGGCAAGCGGAGTTGTTCTGCTTAGAAAAACTCAAGTTGCCCAGCTGACCCTTTCGGACTAGCATTGCATTTAATCGAACTGTCCCCTTCTTGGCAATTTGAGTGAAGGTGTAACCTACTGAACCTGATCATTGTATCGATTTTTGATGAGGTTTTGGAGCATTCTTTCCCATCCTGCAAAGTTTGAGTCTTCGGAGAGGTCTGAGCAAGCTGTGCATTGTTTCATTGCCCTCTTGTTTTCCGCAGATGAGGCCAAGTGGAATTTGACAGCAATCACTGGCCCTCGGATTGAATGATATTCCTGCACTTAACCCGAACATCTAGGTGCAGATGATGACATATTATACGAAGAACTGCATGATAATTTGTTTCCCATTATTTGCAAGTAAATTGTCGTAGTTGAATACGAGCCATGCATAAACATAATACATTTTTAAGCTGCTGTGCCTATGGACAGCAAAGTACAAGGAGTCTTCGATATCAATACAGCCGTGATATCAATGCAGCCGTAACATGAACGGAAAAGCAATCCAAGTGGAGAATGAAAGATGGACCAATAGTGTCCGAACATCTTTAGCATTGGATGCTCAAAACTAAACAGGTAATGAGTCAAAATAGATAATTAACATACTTAAATAAACAGGTAATGAGTTTGAATAGACAATTGATATATTTTTATTTTAATAGAAAATCTTTAGTATTTCCTCTTAATGTTTTAACACTAACTATTACTTCAATATATACATCTTTAATTATACCTATAAATTTTTATCTATAATCTACCATAAGACTTGTTGGGCCCCAATATAAGGGCCCATGAAAGCGTGGCCCAAGAAGGAGGCCCAAACGAGAGGCCCAGGGATACTCCCGCAAGCCAAGAAGGCTGGGTAGTCTGCAAGGCCCAAAGATCAAATCCACAGAGGCCCAAAAAGTCCTGTCCGGTCACAAGGAAGCTCGAGGACAACGCAACGCCACCCAAGTGCACAGACGCGAAAAAAGCTGGGAGCTCTGGAAGCCCTTCTTAGTCTCAGAATCGCCCGAGAAGTCAAGAAGAGGCTCCCGGACTTTCCCTAGAAGACCCTCCAAGAGCTGCTTCCTCTCACGAGTCCACAAACTCGCGAGGAATATCACACCTGGACGAGGACTGCTCATTCACGACCGGGAATGCCAGCCAGGCAACTTCGTCGATTCCCAACGAACCTGCAACCACTGCCAGTCGTCGTCTTAATAGGGCACGCCTGGTCAAATTAAGACTGATATTCAAACTCTGTACGCCTGACACACGCAGGCCTACCAGCGGTGCTAGCCGCGTGCTCTCCCGCACATCAGCAGCATTAAAGGGGGTCAGTAGAACAGTGGACCGGCTCCTCAGCCACCCGATGGGCACCACGTGCCTCCTCCCCAACGGCTCATTATCCTCTATAAATACACAGCAAAGCTCCTATCCAAAGGACCGGACTCTCTTTCCCTAAGATTAGCTCCACGAAAACTCTCTCCTTCCTGTGAAATGAAGCAAGAAGAGTTGTAAAGCCTCCCCCCAGTGAGCGTAATCTCCTAAAAAAAGAGATATAACACAAGAGATAGGGAAGGGATTAACCCTCACAACTGTACTTTGTAAAGACTTAAACCTAAATAGTGAAGCACTTTCAAGGCCCTGAGCCTCGTGGTTTTTCCTCCCCATTCAAGAGGAGGTTTTCCACGTAAAAGATCCGACCTCAATCTTCCTCTCGCATCCAACACCTCAAACACTTGTATTGCCTGGAAACCACGGATCCGACTGGACCTCGCCAACCTCTGCATCTCTCGGACCCCGTGGAACCAGTATGCAACATTGGTGCCGTCTGTGGGAAGGAAGAACAAAAAACTCATAACTTTCCACTCTCCTACAACGAGCAACGCCTCAGAGATGATCAGCAGACAAGACAGCACGTCCACCCGGGAAGAGGAGCGCTACGACAGGTGCCTCCCGTCGGGTGGCAGAGTGAGCGGCGGCCCCGGCACTAACATGCGCAAGCTAGTGCAGAAGGTGGACAGGCTCACGAGAGCCGTCTGCACCCTCCAAGAGAAGGTGGACGAGCAATCTAGGGGCCCGCGCCCCGAAAGCACGCGTCCAGCGGTGCCCCAAAGGCAACTATCAGCGCGGACTCCTGGCGAGTTGAGAGATTACCTCAACAGAAAAAAGTACATGAGCTAAGCCCCGACGAAGAAAGGGCTCAAAAAGCTCTGGAAGACGGTCTTCGGGCCCAAAACTGGCGAAACAAGTCAACCGGGAAGACAAGAAGACCACCTGCCCCCAAGGACAGGGGAAGGAAGAAGATGGGCGAGCGCCCAACTGAACACCCAAGGGCAGTCCGGGCAGAATGAACCCGAGCGGACGGTCCTTGGGGGAGAGCGGCTATCTAGCCCGCTGGCCTTTACTGACTCCCTCACCAACATCTTGAGGCAGATCAGGGACGAGGAGTTCCTAAGATGGCCCAAGGCGTTGAAGAACCCAGAGGGAGGCGACCAGTGGCAGTACTGCCACTACCACCGCAGCTGCGGCCACGACACCGAAGACTACCGGAAGCTCCAAGCGGAAATCGAGCGGCTCGCAATGGAGGGCTATCTCGACCGCTTCTTGCCACGATTCGGGCGCACCCGGTCGCACCGTTCAAAGGGCAAGGCCATAATGGGCGCGGAACATGCCTGACCACCCTCTGGCGGCGCCAATATCGGCAAAATCAGCCCCAAACGCAGCTGTTGCAAGGATCAAGGAGACGGCAGAAGAGGAGCACGAAGGCCTGAGCATGCAGACTGCAAAAAAAAAAAAAGCAAGGAAGAAAAGGCCCTGGAGGCCACTCAATGTAAAATATGTACGTTAATGAAAAAATACTTTCATTATGTCTGTTTTGGAAGCATTCTCCTGCTCCCTCACTAACAAAAACTCGGGCGCCAACCCGAGTGGTCTCAGCAGTCGGACCCCCGCGGTTAGACAACAAAGACTCGGCGCCAACCGAGCAGCCCCAGAGGCAGACACCCGCGGTCAGGCAACAAAAACTCGGGCGCCAACCCGAGCGACCCCAGCGGTCGGACCCCCGCGGTCAGGCAACAAAGACTCGGCGCCAACCGAGCAGTCCCAGAGGCAGACCCCAGAGGTCAGGCAACAAAAACTCAAGCGCCAACCCGAGCGGCCCCAACGGTCGGACCCCCGCGGTCAGGCAACAAAGACTCGGCGCCAACCGAGCAGCCCCAGAGGCAGACCCCAGAGGTCAGGCAACAAAAACTCAGGCGCCAACCCAAGCGGCCCCAGCGGTCGGACCCCCGCGGTCAGACAACAAAGACTCGGCGCCAACCGAACAGCCCCAGAGGCAGACCCCCGCGGTCAGGCAACAAAAACTCGGGCGCCAACCCGAGCGGCGCCAGCTGTAGGACCCCCGCGGTCAGGCAACAAAGATTTGGCGCCAACCGAGCAGCCCCAGAGGCAGACCCCCGCGGTCAAGCAACAAAAACTCGGGCGCCAACCCGAGCGGCCCCAGCGGTCGGACCCCCGCGGTCTGGAAACAAAGACTCGGCGCCAACCGAGCAGTCCCAGAGGCAGACCCCAGAGGTCAGGCAACAAAAACTCGAGCGCCAACCCGAGCGGCCCCAATGGTCGGACCCCCGCGGTCAGGCAACAAAGACTCGGCGCCAACCGAGCAGCCCCAGAGGCAGACCTCAGAGGTCAGGCAACAAAAACTCGGGCGCCAACCCAAGCGG
>JAODPA010083956.1:0-25546 GCA_025585075.1 Nepenthes mirabilis | reverse complement strand
AAAAATCGGATCCAAATTAAATATGATTCGGACCCTCAAAGTTGGAACAAAATCTGTCTGTATCAGCTGGTGCTGATGCAGAATCTGTTCCGGGAATTCGGCCTGAACCAGTCAATATTTTGACTTGGACCGGCCCTAAACCAAATTTATTCTCAAACTTAAGTCCCTTGGCTACAATTTTAAGCCTAGAACCGATCAAAAATAGGCCCGATTGAACCATAAAAAAATTAGAGAAGCAGAACTATCCTAGACAGTTCTGCTGAAACCCGAATGGGCAGTCTGTGTTGGCAGACTCAACCGGCCACCATCCGATCACCAAATCGGCTCAAATTTTGGCACGAAATAGCTAAGACCCAAGTTCATGTTGTGTAAAAATTTCTCGTTAAAAATGGGCTATATAACTCAGTGAACCGGTCCCTCAAAGTCTTTCCCGAACAGGTTCAGCTTAAATGGTAATTTGAGCCATTTATTAAAAAGGGTCAAACCAGGCCCAAATTTGGCTAAAATTTACCGACCCAATGACCAATTAACCTAAGAAGGATATTGGGATACTTATAAAAGAATTCGGGCGCAAAATAATTATGAAACCCAGTCCCAAGTCTTAACAGAACAGGTTCACATGAACCGGGAAATTTTCAAAATATGAATAAAATATTTAAGACCTTCCCCGACTTGACTTACTAACATCAATAAGTATTGAATTAAATTATTTAAGCTTTGGTAAATTAATTGGCCACCAAGTAGATTGAAAGACACTAGGTATGGAATAAAGTTTCATATGCATTTTTCTGCATGTTCAAGGCCTATGAAATATTATATTTTGATATTGTTTGTTATGTTAAACTATAGTCATGAAAGTTTGGAAGAGACTCTATGAAAATATGAAAACATTCAGTTACGTCCAGTGACATTCAGTTAAATTTTGTTAAAGTTCAGTTATATGAGATCCCTTCACAGTTGAAAAAGAAAAATTGGACCATGGATCTTTTTCAGATGGTGATATTCCCTGACATGCCTTAAGATATTACAGTGAAAAATCAAAGAATTGCTTTTATATGGTCTGTCCATTATTGCCCCGTCTACCGGGATTATAGGTAGTACTGCCCGCCTCAGTGTGTAAGAAGGAAGACAAGAATTGGATTGTGGAATTAAGCGCAATCTCGATCGTGGAAGTAAGCACAATTTATCCTATTGTTAGGATATTTGCCTTAAATTGTGTGGGTTAACACAATCATTTCTTCAATTTATCCGCTCCGTTAGCTAGTGAGGCCCACTAGCCTTAGTCCCTAAAGATAAGGAAAAATAAATACAATCAATAAAAGCTGAGAAATAAAGAAAGGTAAATGCATTACACTTCATGTATCTGCTCCTATTTATATATGTTAATGTATCTTCTGTATAAATGCATGCCTTTGTATGTTATGTACATTGCTGAGCATTTGGCTCACTCGCTTGTTGTTTTCGCTTCCCTTTAGACGACTCTCAAGAAATGATGAAGGACGAACAGGATTAGGAAAGAAGTTGAAGTGGCTATAATTTTATTATGACACATATGTTGTACTTGGGATGATGAAAAGAAGAAAAAAAAATATGTGTACTGTATAAAGTTGTATATTAGACATGTTGTATTTTGATGATAATGGAATTGCTTCCGTTATGATATAGAATATATGTTTCCGTCAGATTTAAATTCTTATGGATGTTTAGTAAGCGTCTTCCTTAATTTAGACTAATATCATGAATGAATAATATGATATTAGTGCCAGTATAAATTATAGTTAATATTAGGATCCTATCTATGATAATAATAATATTAATGATAAATACAATGACGTATAACGTGGGACGTCATATTCATGCTGCAAGGTTATATATAGAGTCATTTCAAAGATTATTGTTAACCGCCTCAAGCCCACTATTCCGTTCCTAGTCGATAGATGTCAAATAGTTTTTGTAGCCACGAGGTAGATCAGCGATAATATTTTGCTAGCTCAGGAGTTGCTTCATAAATATCACAAAAGGAAAGGTGCCCCTAGATGTGTAATGAACGTTGACCTTATGAAAGCATATGACTCCATTTACTGGGATTTCCTGATTGAGACATTGGAGTTGATGGGATTCCCGCAACAGATAGTCTCTTGGATTCACCAATGCATCACAATTGCCTTTTTCTCCATCAATATTAACGGAGAATCTGTGGGGTTCTTTAAAGATGTGAAAGGCCTGAGGCAAGGAGATCCGCTATCGCCATATCTCTTTGTCCTAGCTATCGTGGTCTTAAACGGAATTATTGAGATAAGTGCCCGATGGAATTAGGGATTTCAATACCATTGGAAATGTGATACCACCCACACTGTGATGCTAGTGTTTGCGGATGATTTGCTCCTCTTTTCTAGGGCAAACGCCACTTCTATTACATTGCTTCGTGGATGCCTTGAGGAATTTCAAGTGCTATCGAGCCTGACAGCTAATAATGATATGAGTGAGATTTTTATTTGCTCCAAAAATGATTCCCTCATCCAAGAGATTAAAGGCATTGTGGGTTATAAAATGGACAAGTTGCTAGTAAGATACTTAGGTGTCCCACTTATCACTACGTGTCTCTTAGTGGCGGACTGCAAACCTTTAATTGATAAGGCGGCGAAGCAATGTGTCCCCTTGGGCTAATAGATGGCTATCTTTTGGTGGCAGACTCCACCTTATTTCTTCTATTCTATCGTCCATCCATCTATATTGGGCATCCATTTTTATTCTTCCCAAAGATGTCCTGAAGACGATAGAAGGATATATCTGACGGTTCCTGTGGCACAGCTCCATTGTTTGGAGTACGATGGCTAAGGTGGCATGGGAGGAGGTTTGCTTGCCAAAATCCAAAGGAGAATTGGACATTAGAAATCTCCCAGCTTACAAAGCACTTATTACTCGCCTACTTTGGAGGATTGTTACCAATGACTCAGCTTCTATTTGGGCTGCATGGATTTACACCAACAAAATCAAAGTTAAATATATTTGGACCATCAAAGTACCCGAAAATGTGATATGGAGCTGGAAGAAAATTATGAAGTTGTGCCCCAAAGTCTACCCCTGTGTTTGCTACTATATCGGTAATGACGCTGATACCTTTCTATAGTTAGGTAATTGGCATCCAATGGGTCCACTTTGCGATAAATTCTCAAATAGAATGATAACGGTCACTTGACTAACTAAGGATGCAAAGGTATTAATGGTAGAGATGTTACTGTTTATGTCTCCGAAGAGACAAAGTGTAGAGAGAGAAGCTCCTCCTTCTCTCTAGGGTTTGTGTGCGTCGTCTAGCTTCATTCACTGTGTTCCCAATGCTGCCTGCCATGGCAGGAACCCAGGGGCATCCGGTGGGCCCTGCTCGACCCGTTCCTCTATGCCCGCCCATCATTGATAGCACTGACCCGGTCTCCTTCAGTGGATTTAGCCTTCCGGCATCCTCCTTATCTCCCTCTTCACCCCTCGCATCATGCTCTTTGAATCCTATCATTCATTCTCTTGGCTCTGTTTCCATTGGTGAGGCATTATTAGACTTTTCTTTGCGGTCTGCTCTCTCCGAAGGTTGCTTCCGGCCCCTCCCTGCCCCACGAGCAGTTCAAATCCGATCTTAGGTGGTTTTGTTTGAAGGAAGGAGGGCTTTCTTTGTTCCTCCAGAAGTGTCTACATCTACAGATTCAATCCCTCTTGCTAGTGTCAAAGTGGATGTGCTGTGTGCTACCTGACTGATGGGTGAGGCTTCAATTCCAGAAACTGTTTCTGTGGTTCAGAACCAGAGTGCTGATTCCATTGTGGATTCTACTTCTGATGCGCCGGCTGCTACGTCCTGTGCAAATCAGATTGTGGATTCTTCTTTTGATCAATTTCTACGGCCGAATTATCTTCTTACCCTTCGGAATTTATTACGTCATCATTCGGGTCCATTAATTGTACTTACGTCGGTCCGTTAGACTTAATTTGTAATGTAGCTACATCTCGAGATAAATATTAAATACTAGTTTAGTTGGCTGTGATCTTTACAATTCTACCCTCCTTATAAAAATTTTGTCCTCAAAATTTAAGGAACTTACACACATCAGGAGAACAAGTGAGGATACTTATTATGGATTTCCTCCTTCCGCTCCCATGTGGCTTCCTCATGGGACTGATTACGCCACAAGACCTTGATTGATGGAATAGTTTTGGTATAGAGCACTTGGTCTCTTTATTCTAGGATCTACATGGGTTCTTCTTCTGTTTTTTTTTTTTTTGGTAAGTAACACGGGTTCTTCTTCATATGACATATCTTCTTTGATTGTCAGAGGTGCATAATTAATGACGTGAGTTGGATCGTGGACATATTTTCAAAGTATCGACATATGGAACACGTTGTACACTTTTGATAAATTTGGTGGTAAAGCCAACCGTTAAGCAACTTCTCCAACTCTCTCTAAGATTTCAAAGGTGCTGATGAATCTCGATTTTAATTTGCCTTTGAACTCAAATCTTGTCTTCCCCTTTGATGGAGATATTTTTAGGAATACATAATCACCGGCTGCAAAGTCTAAACCTAATCTTCTTTGATCTACGTAGCTCTTCTATCTGTTTTGAGCTGTCTTCAACTTCCCATGGATCATTCTTATCCTATCAGACATTTCTCAAATAATTTCTAGGTTGAGAAGTTGTCTATCGCCGGTCTCTTCCCAATGAATGGAAGATTGACATTTCCTACTATATAAGCCTTCAAGTGGTCCCATTTTAATGTTCACGTGGTAACTGCTATTATAAGCTTGAATTGAGATTTGAGGGGCAGAAGAGAGGAAAAGTTGTGACAGACCGATAAGAATGAGTAAGAAGGCTCTATGTCCAATGATTATATGCTTAAATTGATTCTGATGCACCGGCTGCTATGTCTAGTGTAAATTAGATAGGGGGCCCCATATCTCTCTGCTGTTGTTCCTCCTAGCCCTCAGTAGAAGGCTCTACCTGCAAATTCTTCTTCTGGTGCACCGACTGCAATGTCCAGTGCAAATCAGATAGGGGAAGCCCCATATCTCTCTACTACTGTTCCTCCCATCCTGCATCAGAAGGCTCTGCCCACAGGTATTATCCCCTCAGTTTTTAATTTATCTGAGGGGTTAAACTCTGGCAGGATGAATGGCACATCCCAGTCTTCTTGGTTTGTTGTTGTTTAAGAGAAGGGATTGAGTGTAAGCATGGCTTTGAGGTTTTTTCCTTCGTAGAAAGTAGACGGAGAAATTGTTGTTATTAGCCATCCTAATGAAGTTATCAAACAAGAGGAGGCGGTTTGGGGGGCTACTTTGGTTGGTTACTTTTATGAAAAACCTCTGCATTTTTATATTGTCAATTTCATTGCCCGCAAAATATGGGCTTGGTTTGGGATATCTCATATTGCGGGCAATGATTCTATTTTTTTTTTCCAATTTTCGTCCATTGTGATGATGGAAAATTGTTTAGCTACTGGACCATGGGCATTTGTGGGAAGAACTTTGTTCCTCAAACGTTGGCAACTAGGGATACTATTGTCCAAGGAGGAACATAAAGCTTTTTCTATTTGGATTAATTTGGTTAATGTGCCTGTGGAATTCTGGACTCATTTAGGCCTACGCTAGATTGCCAAGCAGTTGGAAAACCACTTCAATTGGACTTTAATACGGCCAAAATGGATCGTATGAAATTTGGACGTGTTCATGTCGTGGTGTGTGCTGGCGCTGCTCTGCCCCACTAAGATCAGGCTGATAACCAGGATGACTTTAGCAACAGGGCTGGAGTCACATGTTGAGGTGGACGTTGACTACAAATGAAACCGGTTCAATGTTGCAGCTGGCAGCAGATTGGGCATAGTGTATCCCAATGCAAACCTAAGCAGATTTATCAGCCTACGGGCAGAATACTGCAGAATTCACCCTCCAACTTTGCTCAACCAATTGTTAAGGAGAAAAGTCCGAGAGCAAGAAATCAAGGAAGCCTTGTTACTAGCCCTGCTGTGAAATTTACTAATCCATTTGATGTCCTCCAACTTTGTGATGAAGTCGTTCCTTCCAAGGACAGTTATGGTTCTACTATTACAGGGGATCAGGTGGGTTATGAATCAGAGAGGGTGCCAGCCATGAAGATGCATTCAAATGTGGAGAAACAGAATTCGTTGAACCAGATAAAAGCTGATTAGTAGACTACTTCCCACACAGTATCAATTTCCCATGGTAATACTCCTGATGCACCTCCTACCTTAATTTAAAGCCAATTCAGGGGTATCGGTGGCAGCTAACTGGGATTCGAAGCACATTTTATCGAGCAGCAACAGATTCAAGAAGTTCCAGGGATACTTTAGCAGGCGATGGTGATGCTGACAGCTCAGCTGGATGGGATAGGGATGCCACTACTTAGTTTACTTCTATGATCGATACTAGTCTATTGGTGCTAGACATAGTAACTGGCTAGACCAGTTCAGACTCATAAACTAAAGATGCAGCTGCTGTAGATCATGGAAAGTGGTGTTATGGCCTATAGATACCAGGATCGTTGGGTACAAATCCATCTAGTACTGAGCTGCCGCAGGCTAAAGAAGAATTATGGAAGAATTCAACAGGTTTTGGAGCTGAATTTAGTTCGGTTGGCTGGAATGGGGATGTGACCCATTTGACTCAAGACCTAACATCTGCAGTTGGTAAAATGAGGATGAAAACGGATGAGAACCAGTGTGCTAACTGTCCATTCTGCCTCCCTTAAAATGCTGTAAGGACTGCTGGTGATATTGATGTTCACACGTTTAGGGTTTCCTTCTTCCTCCTCTGGCCTTGCCCTAGCGTTGCCTGCGATGGCCGGCCTCTTTGGCGCTCCAGTCGTCCCTCTCAGTCCTCCATCCTTTGGTCAACCTGTGACACAATGGGTTATTTTTTCTTAATAACCTCCGTCAATAATCATACCAAACTAATATCCATGATTAACTAACATGAAATTTCTGCTGAAAATCCGGTAGAGTTTCTCCTAAAAATGGGCCAAAACCATATAAACAATCTGAATAAATATAACCTCCGCAAGACATATACATAGATAATCATCAAAGTTAAATCCACTACACATCCACAACACATTCACAGGATCAACAAACGTCATATCATCTATGGCTCCAATACAGTACTTTTAGCTACCGTATTGGATCTAAGAGAGATACCATCTAGGACCAAAACAAATCTAAACATAAAAAATAATGCGGAAACAACCATGACCATAAATCAATCTGCGGAAGCAAAATCAATACATTGCTCCAACAAAACACATAACTTGCCATGACTATTTATATACAATTTGCTTTCACAAAATATAGCATTTACATTTGCAACAATCAAACTCCCAAAATCTTTAGGGCTTCAGAATTCCGTCCATCTCCTCGCTAAGCTCTAACTATTCTTGCTTGTCCGGTATCAGCTCTATTGGTTTATCTGGAGAGGAGGAAAAAATTATAAGAGTAAGTCGAAACCCAACAAGGTACCATAAAAGTATGCAAGTGAAATATTTTCATGCAAAATATAAGTACAATAAAGCAGAAACAATTGAAAAATCTAAAGAATAGAGACGTTCATGGAAACAGGAAGAAAGTATAAATCAATATAAACACGTATCGAAATTCATAAATCAGTTTTAAATCTCACTTGTTCTTCAAAATTCTAGTTCGTTATTCTAGGGACCCAACTAGTATACCCTACTAGCCGAGGGGGTGAATAATCGAGGATAGATTGTATTCAATCTACACAATTAAAGGCCAAAGGTTCGATAACATTTATTTTCATTTTATTTCACTCAAGATTCAAAGGTTCGATAGTCTCCATCCTTTGATTACGTCCAAAGGAAGGGTGGACCACGTATCATTCCATGGATGGAGTTATTCTCAATTACCATCGTAAAATTCTAAGGCCTCCGAAGAACCTTATCTAATTTTATGACAGTTCTACGTCCAATTTTCTTATCAATTTAACTTAACTTAATGCATTTGCTCATAATTTCATTGTCAAAATTCATCATATCTCAAGGCCAAGTCTAAATTCACACAATTAATCTTTCAGACGATTTTAGAGGACCTCCATAATTCAATAATATAGTTCCATACAAAGTTTTTAGATACAAATCGTCTAATAAGCTTTATCAAATCAGCAAATAATACTTTTTTTGGTAAGTAATTAATTGCATTAAAAAAAAATTTAAGTACAACAACTATGTTCTACTCCAAGTGTGTTGCCAACTTAGAGTAGGGATATAGGAATAAGGGAATCCCCTGAAACCATGACACCAATCATGAAAGCCAAGAAAGAAAAATTGATCAATATAGATCAAAGCCACCTAATTAATAACTCTAAACGAGTCAACACAAAATCACCTATTGCCTTTATGAGAAGCTGTAGTCTTACGGAGAACCCAATTAGCAACCTCCTTTTGATTTATCAAAAGGGGATTGTAGTGGTATAATTGCCAGGAGCTACATTTTTTGATCATGGAATTTTTAACCTTAAGGGATGAGTCCAGTGTACGTGGACTGAGGTAGGCAGCCGGAAAGGATGCAAGGCCATGGAGAGCCTCCTCCTTGTGAGCATCTTTGTCAACAGCACGACGAAGGGTGTTAATCCTTGCAGTAACTCTACAAGCTAAAGGCGAAAGATCCATCAGCCTGTTATTTGAATTAGGAAAAACAGACTGATGCTGTTCAACGTAATCAGACTTCGGATCGCCACAGGGAGTCTCCATAACTGAAAGACCAGGGAGACAAAAGGAGGGGGCTGAGTTGATTCAGCAGGAGAGAAACCATTGCCACGCTTCAGCACCTCAGCAACAGAATCAGGAATCCCGCCTACAGTCCCTTGGTTGATCTCTAGGTTACCTCCTTGCAGGAGGGGAAACAATGGAACCAGATCCACTTCATCAAGATGATCTAAATTGGAAGATGATCCAGATTCATCAACCAGGTTATTAGCACATCCTAAATCAGAGCCACGTTCTAATGCGCCCATCTGAACCTTCCCGAGATGACCCTCACCATTAGAAGCTAGACCACACCTCAATGCCACAGCAGATGAAGCCAGTTGCCTTTCATGGAGGAAGGCGGCCAGATGCTGACCAACCTGTAGAAGGTCGTCAACCTGATCACAGGGAGACAACGCACCCTCACAGTCCAACAAAGCAACTTGAGGAACAGAGCCTGGATCAGACTTACCAATCAAAGGCTCACGAGAAGAACATTAGGATGCATGCCATTTTGAGAACTTACCACACAATCGGCATTATCCACACTCAAAGATACAGCAGCAGCAGGAGGTGGACGAGAAGCAGAGGCCTCCTCCAGAACTTCTGTACTACTCTGCTCAGCAAAATGTGGGCACAGGACCACCAATTCCTTAACCTCATGGACTTTGACAGCGTTAGGGAGGCAGTTAGAGAGAAGAGGAGCAAAGGATTTACCAGGGCACTCAACCTCTTTATGCAAACCTACCAAATAGGTCGAAGGCAGAGGACGACAATTAGGCAAATCTCTCTTCCTGGGGGACTTACCAGCATAAGGACAAATCCTCTTGGCCTTGCAATTGGGCTCCTCATGTCCAAAAAGAAGACATTGCCCACATCTAACCGGCTTCCAAGAGTATTCAACATTTACCACAGAATTGGAGTCGACCGATTGCAGGACAATCCTAGAGGGCATGGTAGCATCCGCATCAATCTCAACACAAATCCGGGCAACATCAAACTTCTCTAATTTTGCAGTTCTGGGACAGAGTTGGACTGGCTTCCCAATGGCACTAGAAACCCATTCCAGCCCTAAAGGATACCAAAATTCAATCGGCACATTGAAAAGTTTAATCCAAATTGGGAACGATTTGTACATATCCTTGCACAGCTTCATACCAGAGAGAAATCGCTTAAGACAATTGGCTTTCCCTGCAATCATCCAAGGACCTGCCAGCAAGCACTGCTCCATCTTTTCCATAGAAGAGAACCGAAAAAAGAAAAAACCTTCATCGTTGGAAGCAATATGTTCCAGACCAAAACGAGACTAGAGAAGACGGGCGATGGCACGAACCGCCGGAAATGAGGAGGAACATTGAAAAAATATCCAACTAAGGAGGACCCCCAAATGTGTCGACCTTAGTCGACCACCTCTGGGGGAGGAGAGATATAAGCAACATCGCCTTCCGCGCTCTATGGAGGGAAGAATTTCAGAACAGTGGACGGGATAACACTACCGTTCTGGACAATAGCAGACCAAGAGGAGAGATTCGCATCCGGCACTTTCACGGGACAGGATGGACTGAAGCCACCCTCAACAGCTGAGGGAGAAGAAGCAAGCGATAGGACACCCGATCGCAGAGAAAAATCAGACGAAGAGGACGAGGCTACCCGTTCTGAAGGGCGGACGGGTAGAGAAGGGTGGCGAAAAACAGGAGATCAAGGAGGGGCACCCAGGAGGCCGGCCATGGCCGGCTCCGGCGCCTCCAAAGCTGGGAACAACAACGCCAAAGATTAAAAAGCGGAACCCTAGAGAGAAGAGAGAGATTCTCTCTCTTTGCGAACGAGGTTCCTACTAGCAGTACAAATCAGCAAATAATACTTATATCTCAATATTTAAGGTTTTTAAACATTAAATCCCAACTTTTCATTTTAGGGTTTCATGCGAAACTTTTGGACACAAATCAAACACAAATCATAAGTTAAATTACGAAATCAGAGTCATGAGTCACAATATATATAAGTAAACATGAAGTTTAAACTAAAAGTCATGAGATTCATGCATTTCTCTTAACAAATCTTAGTAAGTGATTTAAAACATAAATAGCAAAATAGAAATATTCAAAAGCAATAAAAATGGAAAACAAGGTCCATGGTATACTTGTCTTAGTCCGATCTACCGTTATTCTTACTCCGATCGGATTAGAAGTGGCGAAAATTCCATTTTCTCCTCTTTTTCCTCCTTTCCTCTCCTTTTCTCCTTCGTGCTCTGCGTCATTCTTCTTCTCCCCCCTCTCTTTCCCCTTTTATAAACGAAGCTCGAAGTCGGTGGAAGGTTCTAGATCGTGCTCGAGCGGTATTGAGCGCCAAGAATCTGGCCCGGCCGTTTCTGGTTCTAGAGAGAGATTCTCTTCTCTCTAGGTTTTCAAAATTCAAACTCGATTTTGCGCTGGGGTTTCCCCCGTTAGCGCCGGCCATGGCCGGTCTCCAGAGGGCACCGTCGAGCCCTAACCGGTCTTCCAGTCCACTTCGTTACCCCGATGTTCTTTCTTCGTCGACCCTTCCTCCCCCCTTTGTCTCCGCTTCCATCCATGCATTCCCCCCTTGCAAAGGGAAGCTTTGCTCCCTTCCTCTGCCCCAGACGCTTCTTTTCTGAAGGACCTGAAGCCTCTGCCCCTGTCAGAGCGTCTTGCCTCCCTTTATCAATCTGCTAAGATCGTCAAGAATTGGTTACTGGATGTTTCGGGGACCGTTTTGGAATGGTTGAAGCCGACGGGTCGACGCCTGAGACTCATGTCTAAGTGCGACTCCTAGGTTGCGGTGGGGCCTGAGAATCCATCTGATGGTGCTGTCCATGCTCATGGTGTTGTTCCAGTTATCCCAGCCCGTGCATCTCCTTCTCTTAATTCTGGGGCAATCTCCTTTGGTGAGTACCCTTCCTTCAAGAATCCCTCCTGGGCTGCTGTAGTGAAGTCCAGCAGTGGGTGTCCGAGCCCTCCCCTAAAATTCTTCCCTCCCCAATCTCTCGAAGGGGATGTTGTCTCCATTTCACCTCCTGCTGATGTTATTCAGCAGGGCCAGGATCTTTGGGGAGCAACTTTGGTGGGCTTCTTCCAGGACACTACCCCCCATTTTCAAGCTGTTAACGCCATTGCCCGTAAAATCTGGGCTAGATTTGGTCTTCGCCATGTAGCCGGTAACGACAAAGGTTTCTTTTTCTTTCGGTTTGATTCTGAAGATCACTTAAACCTTTGTCTTGCTAAAGGTCCCTGGGCCTTTGGAAGGAAAGTCATTTTCCTTAAAAGATGGGCTCCCGGTGTGGTGCTGTCTAAAGATTCTTTGCACTCATTCCCTATATGGATCACCTTGTTCAATGTCCCGCCGGAATATTGGACGCCGTTAGGCCTTAGTTGGATTGCAAGTGGGGTTGGTAAACCTCTCCAGCTGGATCCGACCACTGCTAGGATGGATCAGCTGTACTTCGCCCGAGTTTGTGTTGAAGTGGGTAGGGGAATATCTCTCCCTACAAAAATCAGACTTAATTATTGTGTAATTGGATTGGAATTGTCTGTTGAGGTGAAGGTTGCTTACCATTCGAAGCCGGCGCTTCGTGCGAATGGCCGCAAGACCATTGCCTAAAAAGTTGAGCAGGATGTTGCTCCCAAGGATTTGGACCCGGATGATGCTCTGATTGGGGCTGTTGCTCCCCCCTCCCAAAATGCTCAAACACCTGCTGATATTTCAGTTTCACCTAGGCCGGCTGCTAATATCCCTTCCTGCTTGCTTAATGTCTCAGGTCAAGAATATACTACTGATGAGGGTTCACGAGAGTCAGTAGTGGATAACCGGATGGTGAGTTTGCAGCCAGAAGGAATGGCTGAGAAGTGCTGTGAGGATCTCGTACAAAAGGAGCAGAATGAGGTGAAAGCTATGATTGAGCTTAGTTCTGGCTCCACTATGCCCCCCGTTCTTTGCAGCCTGCTGATATTGATCCAAATTTGAGAGATGTCACTTCATATGAGGCGGCATGCAGTGCTGCCGTCTCTAGTGCTGTTGATCGAGATGACTCCCATGCTGAAGTTGAAGATCAAGGGCACTGTCTGCCTGGTGGTGGAGTGTTGGCACTTGATGGAGGTCATTGTTCTCAATCTGCCAATGGAAGTGAGCCGCATTTGGGCTCCTGTCTACCTACCCCGGCTTATTCCCTAATGATTGGTGCTGCTGCTTCGTTTGAGGGCGTCTGTGATTTAGGATCTGCTCCCGATCCTTACGTTGCCCCTGTTGATCATCATGATTTGGACCCAGATTTTGAGCTAGATCCTGACCTTAGACCAGAATCTATCTCCCGGATCTCTTAGAAATACTCCCTAGATGGCAAAGGCCATGTTGGGCTCGACTCTTTTAGCCCTGGGATTTCTTTGGTTGATGGTTGTGAGGGTTGGGCGCAGGACGCTCCCAGCTGTGAACAGTCCCAGACAACTTTTTGAACCTTTCGGGACATGGTTGCCATGCAACATAATGCCTGGAAGAAGGCCAAGGCCAGTAGACGTAGAAAAGCTGCTGCCAATAAACCAAAAGACTTCTCTGGCTCCAGTCCGTGCCCTTAAGTCGACGGGCTGTGCGGGTTTGGGTTGTGGATGGTGGGGTGGCCCAGTTTTGGTTCTGTGGCCTGATTTTTGGTGGTATTTGGCCATCTTGGCAAGGTGGATGCTGTCCCAGTGGGAGTATGGGTGTTTGATCTGCTGTCCCTGTTTTTGCTCAATGCTATTCAGTTGCATCTGATGTTGTATTCTCGGTGCTATGCTGAGGATGGTTAGCTGAAAATGCAGCTGTTGGTTAGGTGAGCATTGTTGAAGGCAGCATGGTGGTGTAATAGGCTGGCGGATATCACTGCTATTGCTCAATGTTGAAGACTTGATGTGCTGCATTTGTTGACTGTTTTGATCATTCTGCTGCAAAAATTTGCAGTGTACTGCTGAAGTAGTCTTAGCTCCAGTTTGTTGCTTTTCTATGACTGGGGCCGTTTCCCTGGAGGTGCCTTCTTTGCTGAGGTGTGAAATTTCACATCGAGCCTTTCTTCCAAAACCTCTTACTGGAAAGTGCTGAGGTGATCCCTATCTCGGTCTTCTGCCGAGATGTCTGCTCGGGAGGATTGTTTTTGTTTGACTGAGGACTCTAAGGCCGGTATGCAATCCTGTTGGGAAGGAGTGTGCACTGCCACGCAAGCTGCTTGGAGTCTCCTTGGTTTTGTTGAAGTAGGTTGCTGATATTTTATTGTCTATCCTGCTGCTGCGGTACTGGTGTGGTGATGTTTGTTCCTGCTATTGGCTTCTGTTGCTGTTGCTGCTATGGGCGTTTCTGAGTTGCTGATTACAGCTGAAAGTCCCTCTTTGCTGCTACACTCAAATTTAACAGTCCGCGACCTGCACAGGGGCTTGCACTTGGACGAGACCTTTCGGCCAAGATGAGGTTCCTGCTGGTTTGTTGTTTGCGAAGTGGTTGCCCTGTGTGGTCTCTCAGGTAGGCCAACGTGGACTCAACTGTTTTCTTTTCCTTACCGGTTCGGGCGGCCGGTTTTTATAAATTAGTTTTTGCTGTTATTTGCTAAGTCTGTAGTCATTGGTGTTGATTCGATTTTCTGATGATTCAGTAGGAGAATTTACTCTGGTGTCATTGTTTATGTTGAACTGATTTTGTTCTATTGTTATTTTTTCATGACTTATGTCATGGTCTCAGGGGACTCTCTTGTTGCTATGTTCTTACTCCAAGTTGGCAAAACACTTGGAATAGAATATAGATTGTGTACTTTCATTTATTTTTAATGCAATTACTTACTTACCAAAAAAAAAGTATTGAGCGCCAAGGCTTTTTTTTCGGTAAGTAAGTAAATTTTATAAATGAAAAAGGAACATGTGCAAATCAATGTTCTACATCCGAGTGATTTGCTGACTTGAATTTAAAACAAAGCCATTGGGGCATCTCCCGAGCACTGTGAATTATATCACAAAACTAGATAAAGATAAAAATGAAAAAATATTACAACTACCAAAGTCCAAATCTAATCCGTAACCCACCCGGCAATTTGTTGGAGCAATCAACCAAAAAGAAACCTACAAAATGCTGCACTGGGACCAACATGCCATTCCGGCATATGCGGCATTGTTGCATACCGATCGAAAAGCCACCTACTGCCAGGCTACCCCACCCGGGAATGTGAGAGAGAGGAACCAGAATGCCTATAAGAGCAAAGTCGTCCTAGTCGGCCAAATCGGGCAACTGAACTAGGCAGACCAAGATGCCAACCACCGTGCAAACCAAGAGACGGGCCAACTAGTTGACCAGACAACCCATTCTGCCATATTCCCATTCGTGTCAAGAGACCCTTTCCAGGAAACCAGGCATGGAAACAGCTAAACTGCCAGAATGCTTTTTTTTTTATTGCAGCAGACCGGGCATATGCAAACCGGCCAAAAGCCGCATTTCTGCTATAAAAACCATCCCATCAAAAAAGAAGGCCAGGCCTCCAAACCGGGAGCTTGTGAGAGAAGAAGCCAGTTTGCCCAAAAGAATCACTTCATCCAAGTCAGCAGGCATCCCATATCGGGATCTTGTGAGAGAAAGCTACATTCAGGCACTCAATCCCACAGTGTATTAGAAAACAGGCAAAAACCACAAGCCAGCAAATGATCCATTCTAGAAAAAACCACAAACCGGCCAAGTTCAGAGAGGCACGATGCCGGCCAACTAGTTGACCGGCCAGGACCCCTTTTGCTTAGAAGTGGATTTACGGTGTCTTTGGGACTTGGCTTGCATCCAATGTCCATCCTGTTCGGAAGGAGGGGTAGTTTTCTGATCCGCCTCATCTAGAGCTTGACTGGCAGGTATATCATCATCTCTACTTTCAATCCGCCTCATCCAGGTTCCTTCTTGCTCGGAAGGAGCACGAATGGAATTCACAACATTTATTCTTCTGTCAGACGGCCGAAGTGAGCACTTGGAGACATCCGGGGATACAAGAATGCTAACTAGCAGGGGAGAGTCTTCACTTATATGAAGGCCCGCCACTAATTCATTGAGATCGTTAGAGTTTTTATTTGGAAATTCAGTGTATGTTTTTAATAGCGTAGCTAGAAAACCACAAATAAATTTCTTCCTGTCAGGAGATAAGGAGGCAATATGTGGTTGAGTAGTTTTGGTGATTCTTCCTAATAAGAGAAAATCTTCCTAGAGTTCCCAAATCATTTCCTCGATCAAACGATTTATCCAAAGAACTTTAAGCATTCAAATTGTCCTGATCCTTATTATCTGATGTGTCTTATTTAAAGTCTGAATCCATTAAGTCCGAAGGTAAACCCAATTGATTAACTATTTTTCTAACTTGGTTCTAAACCTTAAGCCTCGAGTTTGAGCATTCCCTATGAACATTAACTTAAACCTTAAAATATAGGGTTTCAACACCTTCCCGTTGCGCAACTCTAATCAATCTTCTGACTCTAAATCGACTGATAATACACCACAACTTCACCACAACTAACTCGACCTAGTATCCAAACTCTTTTATCAAGCTTGACAAAAATTCTATCACAACCTCAATTCACAATGAGACTTTCAATGCTGAATACTTTACATTCTCATCATCTCGATGGCATGTCACTAAACTGACATTTCTATGAAATACATATTCCCACAAACCCACAAACTATATTAAGGCTAGAAACTACAATTATACGGTCATTAAGGATTTGATGTAGTTTTAGATTGTTACCCAAAATCTCAAGACTCCGTCACTATGCAACGTAATAATATTGTTGGCATATAGATGAGCCAATTGATTAAACCTGAACACTTCTTCCATAACTATGATGAGTGGGTTATCCTTCGTCCTGAAACAAAACCATAAGGACTTCTCATTTCAAAATTTCATAGCTCTAGTACTTCGAATACGTTTCTGTTTTCCCAACTTAGGGGTACGATATTCCATTACCTCAAGCATTCGAACCTACCCATAATTTCTCCAACAGAGACTTCCAATTGGCAATTCCAATCTATGGAGGAGCAACTCTAACTTTACAATCCCCAAACCTTAAGATTCGCAGGACCTCAATTTCCTCCAAAAGCAGCATCCATAAATCCTCAAGGAAAAGATCTCATCACAAAATCCCAATATGGTGAATTAGTTTCAAATTATAAGCTCCTCCTCGACTTAATCCGAGCGTAGTCGCCTATTGTGATGCAAAATAGCAAAACCTTAATCTTGCTCAAAAGCACTACAATCTATGCTGACTTACTAGACCCATCAATAAATCTTTACTTCCCAGAAGTTAAAAGGTACCCTCAACAATACCTGACCGATGCTCCTCTAATTCCATACACAATCCTCAAAGACTAATGTTGATTCTAACCCGTCTCCATATTGCCCATTAAAATAAGTCGGTTTGGTCTTTTCCTCTAAATATATATATATATATTCTCAAAACTTTTTTGGCTAGATTTTTTAACGACCACTAACCAACTTCAAAGGGGTGGTCTCATTTACTAATTAGACTCAACGCCTATTTTGGATTCGATCAACTTTGCCTTTCATTCAAAATTCATAACCTAATTATATTTTTTTGGTAATTAATTAAATTGTATTAAATTGTAAAAAAGTTTACAAAACCTATATTCAAACACCAAGTGTTTTGCCAACTTAAATGAAGAATATAGAGGCAAGGATATCCCTGAGCATCACAAAACAGCTCGAGCTAACATATTCAAATAACTAAAGGAAATGTCCTCGGTCAATACACCATTCCTTGTCTACAAGTCTTCGTCCCTATTCCAACCCACAGTCTTGCGCACCATCACCTATAGCCATCAATTCACATTGTCATCCCATTTGTCCAACGTCCGTCAATGAGTTGGCAGGGCATATTCACCAATGCCGGTCAACCGTTTGACTAAAAGTTTTGCTCACTATGCGCAAACTTCTTCAATCAGGAATCAAATAGTTTCTCTGACACATTGCCTTACATGTAGCCCACCAACAGGAATAATGCTCAATCCTATACTAGGCATAAAACTTTATCCTTCATTCCAATTAAGGAGAAGGTATTCCATCCTGAATGCCTTAATTGGATTTTTTTTTTGTTATATACCATACCAGAGAACACCATATGCTATCTTGGGCATACAGTACATACTGAAGGGCCATTAGAAAGAGTGAATCGCCCTTCCGACGGTAAGTTCTAGATCGCCTAACAGCTCCCATATTAGGCATCCTTCCTACAAGGCAAGCAGGAGTAAAGCAAATCTAATGAAAAGATTTTTTTCAAGCAGAGAGACACATAATCTTTACATAATCCAAACTGAGACCTAACATCAAACTGGATAAAAGGTGTAAACCGTCCACTGCACACTAAATCCTCAATAGAATCCAGACCATCCAAGTACCCATTACGGCATATAGGTACAAACCTTTTTTTTTGGTAAGTAAATTTTATAAATGAAAGTGAAATTTTATAAATTTTCTTGTCGACGTATGGTTGGCTACTCCCTTTGGCGTGGACGTTTGGATCCTTGACATGGTGATGACTCTGGGCGAGGATCTATCCCTGGTTCTTTGCCGATTGATGTGACGAGTTGGATTTCAAGACTGACTGGTTGAGGGAGAATTACCTTTCCTGGATCAGGTTGACTTGTTGCCGACGCTGGGTTGGCTACTCTTCATGCTCTACTGCATCGTCTGATCTGTATGATATCTGTTCTCCTGTCGTTGCATGAATAACATTTTCCCGTTATTTAGCTTTGCAAGTATATCGCTACCGGAGTCTGTTTTTGTTTTCTTTTTGGAATCTTGTATTTCTCCGCTCGGGGTATGCCCTAGTGTAGTTGTTTATCTCCAATCTATTTGGAGATTGAACATCTGATTTGTATTCTTTCATTTTTATTAACCCATTTTAATTACTTATAAAAAAAAAGAAGAAAGTGAAATAAAGGTACAGAAGTAATGATCTATCTCCAAGTGTTTTGCCGACTTGGATTTAGATCAAAGACCACTCAATCTCTTTTTTTTGTTAAGTAATTAATTGCATTAAAATTTAAATATAATGTACAAACAGCTATATTCATTACCAAGTGTTTTGCCGACTTGAAAAAAGGAACATAGAAGCAGGGAGACCCTGAACCAAGACAAATGTCCTTGAATACAAGAAAACAATATCAAAATCGGTGTGGAAAACGAAAAACTTGCTCAGCATTTGAATTGCACTCAGAAAACGGCAAGCCCCAGATGACAAAGATCATTCCGGATGGAAAATGAACAAATGACGCTCTGGCCTCTGCTACAAAACCACTCCGACCAAAAGTGAGCAAAGAGTAGAACGGCCATCTCCATTTATTAAGCGATAGAGGCCATTCCAACCATACAAAGAGCAGAAGGCCTCTCCGTCCATATAAACAGACTTCGGAATTTATCAATCGTATGGCCACTTCGGGCTTCGGCGAAACATAACGCAATCCAGACATGGGAGACGCTATCCTTAATTTTTGAAACAACAGGCAAGAGGGCCATACAAGCTATAAAAGCGAACAAGAACACACCGGATTTCGGAACCTCAAAAGCATGGACGAATCCTCGAAAGCAGGACAGTTTTTTTTTTCCGCGTGCTCAAGCCACTCTAGCCTTAGAGAGAACCAGCTCTAGATTCAAACAACGAAGCTACAGGCACAAAGGCCACTCTAGCAAAAAAGCAAACAAAGAGACATTCCGGATTCTGGAGTCCTCGAAAAAGGGCCGGATTCAAACTTCACAAAAAAAAAAACAGACATAAAGGCCACAACGTCAAAGAAGCGAGCAAAAAGTACTCCGGATTCCGGAGTTCACAAAAGCACCGGCTAAAGAATCGAACAAAAAAACACTCCGGATTCCGGAGTTCACAAAAGCAAGGACTGAACCTTTTTTTTTTATAAATAAAAGCACAGGAAGAAACACTCCGGAATCGGAGTCCTCAAAAGTATGGACAAAAAGCACTCCGAAAACCGGAGTCCACAAAAGCCAGGACATAGCTTTTTTTTTTCTCCAAAATAAGAGAACAGAAAGAAACACTCCGGATCCGGAGTCCTCAAAAGCAAGGACAAGAAGCACTCCGGAACCCGGAGTCCTCAAAAGCCAGGACATAACAAATTTTTTTTTCCGTAAAATAAAAGCACAGAAACCCTCCGAATCCGAAGTCCTCAAAAGCTAAAGGACTCCGGAACCCAGAGTCCTCAAAAGACAGGACAAAACAAAATTTTTTTTTATGGCAAAATAAAAGCACAGAAGGAAACACTCTGGATCCGGAGTCCTCAAAAGCCAGGACAAAAAAACACTCGGAAAATCGGAGTCCTCAGAATCTAGGACAAAACGATTTTTTCAACGCTAATTGCTCCGGATTCTAGCCAATCCGGCATATAGCAAAACAGCTCCGGCTAAATAAATGCACAGAAATAAGACACTTCGGATGAAGGCAACTATCAAGGATCGGAGTCCGCGCTCAGGACCGCAAGGGGGATGCTCCATCTTATCAGAATCGATCTGTCTCTACGGGCAGCCGCAACATGAGAGAACTCCAGCTTGCCCCGAACAGCAGCAGTAATCTGGTGGGCCAGCTGGGCATCATTGCACGCGGTGTTCTTGAAGACACGTTGATTTCTCTCCCTCCAGATGAAATAGACTGAGGCCGCAAGGGTGAGGCGGTAGGAGCAGGCTTTGAGGCATTTCCCTTCCAACGGTTGGCAGCCTATAAGACATTGGAGTGCCAATGTGGATAAGGCCAGTTAAGTCCAGCCTGAATGCGCATGAGGCGCCAGACAGTCGAGGAGAAAGGACAGTTAAAGAAAAGGTGGCTGTGACTTTCCCTGTAATTAGAACAAAGAACACAATTCGGAGAGATATGAAGGTACTGCTAACCCTATCCAGAGTGTTGAGCATGTGGCGAATAGCTAACCAAAGGATAAAGGCATGAGCAGGGATGAACAGAGGGGTCCAAACAAGACAAGACCACTCCACCGTGTCATTAGGAGCATGGAAAATTCTATAAGCGGATTTGGCAGTGAAATTTCCAGAGAGGTTTGTAGTCCAAAGGGCCATATCCTTGCGGCAGAGATCAGGGAGGTAGGGGGCATACGATCTGCAATATCCGCTACCTCCGAGTCAAACTAGTTAGGCCATCTCTAGACTCCGTTAATGATGATGTCCTTGACTTTTACATCTAGGGGTAAACCGGTAACACATCTGATCCTCTCATCGGTTTAATCACAAAGAGGGCCCAACGGGTGCCAATGATCTAGCCAGAGGAACGTGTCCGCTCCATCACCAATACGAAAATGGATCTTGGGACGGAGAGCAGATCGGAGCTTCATCAGCTTTTTCCAGCTCCAAGGGACTGAATCTGGAATTTTGATAGTCCAAATGTAACGATCTTTGATATGGTGGAGATAACACCAAGAAACCCAAATGGAGTCTGGATCTTTGATGATGATCCTCCAGAAGTGATGGCATAGAAGGGCTTTATTGGATACTACCAGATTTTTAAAGCCCAGACCCCCTTCTCCTTTAGGGGACAAACGTCCTTCTAGGCAACTTTAGTAGAGAATCTACCATCAAGGGAGCCATGCCACAGGAAGGAGCGAAGGGACTTATTTATGCTGTTCAAGATAGATTTGGGGAGGATGAACATAGAAGTCCAATAGTTGTGGATAGTGGAGAGGATGGAAGAAATAAGGTACAACCTACCAGCAAAAGAGAGCCAGCGATTCTTCCAAAACGAGATCCTAAGGTGAATATGGTCAAGGAGAGGGTTGCAGTCAGAGTGGGTAAGTTTCGTGGTGATAAGGGGGACTCCGAGATACCTGACAGGGAGAGTGCCTCTCTTGAATCCGAGAATGTCAATGATGCATTGAAAGGAATCCTCCCTAATTGAGCAGCAAAAAACCTCACTCTTATTTGGGTTGGGAGTGAGGTCGGACAGACAACTGAAAATGTTGAGACTCTCATGAATGGCCTGAATGGAATTGCGGTCCGCTTTGGAGAAAAGAAGAAGATCATCAGCAAAGCCAAGCATCACAATACGGGAGCTTTCACATTTCTAGTGGAACTTAAAATTAGGATTAGTCCTAGCCATTCTATTCAGAATGTCATTCAGGACTTCCATCCCTAAGACAAAAAGGTAGGGAAAGAGGGGGTCACCCTATCTAAGCCCTTTGGCCCCTCGAAAAAAACCCACGGACGTACCATTCAGATTAATGGAGAACGTGGTGGTGGTGATGCATTGCTTGATCCAATTAACTATTGGGGGAGGAAAATTCACCAGCTCAAGGACAGCTAGAATGAAGTCCCAGTGGATGGAATCGAAGGCCTTCATCAGGTCAACTTTTATTGCACAATGAGGGGCCCCTTATTGAGGTGGTATTTGTGGAATAAGTCCTGAGCCAGTAGAATATTATCTCCAATGTTTCTACCAGAGATGAAAGCAGTTTGGCATTTTCCAACAAGGAAGGGGAGCGTAGGTTGGAGGCGGGCGGCGATGATCTTAGAAATGATCTTATAAATGACATTACAGCAAGCGATGGGGCGGAAGTCGGAGACCTTTAAGGGAGATTCGATCTTCGGGACTAAGCAAAGTAAGGTTGTATTGATCTGCTTTAAGATCTTCCCATGAAAGAAGAAGTCTTGAACAACATCAATAATGTCTGCTCCAATATCATTCCATGCGGATTTGAAGAATTTGGCAGAAAAGCCATCCGGACCTGGGGCCTTATTGTCGTCTATCGAGAACAAAGCCAGGCGGACTTCGTCAGAGGAGATAGAGTGACAGAGGCTCAGGCGGAGGGCATCTGCCACAGAATTGAGAATAAAAGGACGGAGGCTCTCTTTATAGAAAGACCCGCCCTCTCTGCTAGTTCTCAGGAGATGGAAAAAGTGATTGATAAGGAGGCATTGCACATCCTCTAAATTGTTGGTAGGAGAGCCATCATCTTTGATCAAGGAGAGGATCCTATTTTGGTTAAGATTACTATCAATGGATCGAAAGAAATAATTTGAGCATTGGTCCCCATCCTTGATCCATCTTATCTTCGCCTTTTGTTGAAGAAAATCACACTCAATTCTCAATGCTCTACGATAGATAGCTTTCAACCTATCTTCTTCATGCGCCACAAGCTGAGAGCCAGCAGGAGGACCATTCTTCTGGAATTCCTCAAACTACGATCTAGAGTGTGCGACCTCTTCATGAACATTGCCCATGTTTTTGTTTAACTCTTTCAGCTTGTCCTTGAGGAGACGAAGCTTAGAGACAATCTAGAACATGGGAACACCCTGAATACAACGACTCCAGCAATTATGGACAGTGGGAAGGAATTGTGGGTGGAGCGTAAGGAAATTATTGAAGCGGAAGCTTCCAGCACGAAGAGGTGTCCAAACAGAAGGGGAGAGAATGCATGGGGAGTGATCCGAGAACCTAGCAGGGGGAAAGGATGCTAAGGAGGGAATCTCCGAAAGCCAAGGGTCGTTTACAACCACTCTATCCAGCTTGCGGAAGATACAAGATCCAGGATCCCTGCCATCATTCCAAGTGAAGAAAGCGCCATTAAAGCTCAGATCATGGAGCTCACAGTCGATGAAGCAGCTGTTAAGAGCTCTGGCACTAATTTCATGCCAGCAGCCCCCCAGGTTTTCAGAAGCAGCTCTAATAGCATTAAAGTCCCCCAGAGTAGCCCAGGGTTTGTTGGAAATTAGGTGGTGGATCGCACGCAGCTCATTCCAAAGGGATTTCCTGACAATTTCCAAGTTAGAGGCATATATGAATGAGATAAAGCAGGAGTGGTTATTGATTTTATTAAGAATTTTGCAGTTGATGATGATTTGTGCAGTTTTTGTCAAAATACCCAAATCAACGACTGAATCATCCCAGCCAATCCAGATTCGACCCGAAGGGGTGGCGGAGTAATTCCACGCCCAATTCCAGGAAGGCATCAGCAGATTGGAGATATGGGTAGCCTTATTCTCTCTAACCCTTATTTCCACAAGACCTACAATAGCACATTTATTGGACATGATAAATTGCTTGACATCTTGGATCTTGGGCCCATTTCACCCCCGGACGTTCCAACAAGCAACACAAAACATGGGGGATGGGGGAGGGGGGGATTTTCTTCTTAGCCCCCTTTGCTTGCTTTGAAGCAGAATTCGTCAATGGACGCCCAACGTCCTTATCCTCCAGGTCTTGGGCCGTCTCAACCGGCACAAGTCTAGCCGAGCGGGAGCTTCGAGTGTGGGAAGAGATGCTAGTGGAGGAGGGGCCAGGGCACACCTCAACCAACTGGACATCTTTTGATAAATGAGGATCGTAGGTAGGTAAGTTCTGGATTCTACTACTGCTGTCAACATCAAGGGGAGGTTCACCCAGGGGTTCCAGCACACCGTCACTCAAATTGGAGCCTGGAACAGGCTCCACAGAATGACTTACCTCAGATTTACCAGAACCTTCAGAAAGGGTGTGTAGGGTGTCAGCCTCTGGGCTTAGTAAAGCTGCAAAGGAATTGAAGTTCGGTTCAGCTCTATCAGCCTTCCCCGTAATCTCAGGATTGCTGTTAAAATGCCTAGGACATTTCCTTCCCAGGTCATTGACCTCAGTGAAAACGTTTCCATCATTTACCCCATTCCCTTCAACTGGGTCTAGGGGGATGTCAGCCTCTGAGTTTTGAAGAGCCTCAGAGGAATTTGATGCCAGCATAGGACCAGCAGGTTTTACCAAGGACTCAGATTTACTAGTATATCTCCAAGAACCCTTTCCCCCTGAGCCGTTGACAACGGGCGCAGAAGGAGGCAGACGCCCAGAGGGTTTAAATTTGGGGGGCATCTTGCTTTGGATCTTTGAGATCCTAGTATTCCGACTCAAATCACTCTGGCCTGGCTTCCATGGGTATTCAACCTCCACATCAACCCCCATCGAATCATCTGAGTAACTCCCACAATTTACCCAGATTCGCTCAGGCAAATCGGGTGAAGCTGTAACTTCAACACAAATTCGCGCAACCTGAAGCCAGTCTCTTTTGGCAGTAGCGGGGTCCAACTGGAGTGGTTTTCCAATGGCGCTGGTGATCCAGCTAAGCCCCAGAGGGGTCCAAAAGTGAACCGGAACCCCTTTTAGGTGAACCCACAAAGGGAAAGTCTTGTGGTTCTCCTTGGAGAGAACCAAATCCGGAGTCCACTTCTTTAAGAAGAATGGACGGCCATCAAAAGTCCAAGGACCTTGCTTCAGACATTCTTGCATCTGAATGTCGTTTGCGAACCGAAAGAGAAAGAAACCATTTTCCATCTCTGCAACATGGGAAATCCCAAACTTAGCCCAAATCTTCCTGGCAATATGATTGACCACGAAGAAATTAAGGGGTGTCTCATAGAAGTAGCCCACTAGGGAATCTCTCCAAGTGACATCTCCCTATTGAATAACTTCAACAGCGGGAAATAGCTCAATGACGGGACCCTGAGGGGAAGGGGGGAAGTATTTAAGATGAGTACCTGCATCGAAGGAGTCCTTGGAGACTATAGAAGCCCACGACGGCGAGGGCAGTGGGGCCGACTGCGAGTCCTCTGCCTCAGGAGGAGTCAGAATCGACTGACCAGCATCAATGGAACCGGGGGCCAGAGACGGGACTCTGGAAACCCTAACGGAAGGGGCTAAAGAAGGAAGAGACCTTTTTTTTTTTTGGTAAGTAAGTATTTTGGATTAATGGGAAAAAAATTACAAAAACTATGTTTTTTCTCCAAGTGTTTTGACTTGGAGATAAAACATAA